>ML991880.1:0-56428 GCA_010094025.1 Viridothelium virens | reverse complement strand
CGTAACTAACTGTAGGTACAGTTTTGGTATGATAATAAAACGCGAGGAAGTCAGTTAAGCTGATCCCCTCCTACATATATATACTTGTGATCTTCCCGATCACAGCTGTTATCCCTCTGATCAGATCTCTACTGATCTTGGGTTGATCGCTACTGATCAGTGTGACAACCCGTGATCTGTGGGTGATCACCCTAGATCGCTCTATCCTGATCTGTGGTTTACTACCACTAATCAGTCACGTGACCTTTACTCGTTACGACCTGTCTGTGGAACGCTTGCAGCAAGTACAAAGGAGATGGCGTTCAGCCTTGACGCGGCTGGGTCGTAACAGTTCTAAAGGGAAAAAAATGATAAATTTTAATCATCGACTGCCTTTAAGCGTGATTGCTTACGCAAAAGTACAAATACTTTAGAGGAATAGAATAGAATGAAAGCGTTCAAAGAAAATAGCGGAGTGATAATACGTGGGAGTACTGCACTCCTTGAAATCAGAAAGGCTTAAAGGGTACGTTAAGGAGCTTTTAACACGCATTACGATTTCCGCCAGTTTTGGAGGCTTAATTTTAGGATTCTTATAGCAGTTGCGTAAACTTGACAATATTATTATAGTATAATTTAATAGTGGATCGTTCCAGAATTAGAATATAAAGTAGAACTGAGAAGATTCTAAACATGGTTATTTAAGTCTGGACAAAATCCGGACCCCTTATGAACAAAATAGAGCGCAGTTAAGCATAACTAAACACAGCTAGACAGAGCATAAACTATAGCAGTGTGAGTGTAAATAAGGTTAAGCTAGAGATAAGCTGGATGTAATTTTGTTAGATTAGCACTCTAATACCACTAGCCGGATTGAGTGTATAAAGAGAGTAGATTGTATGGAAATATAACGGGGAATATTATTCAGGGACATACTACCCTCATACAAAGTCTATTTCTGCTTTTGGCCATAAGGTACGCAGGAGTCTAGTCCGAGCGCTGAGTCAGCAGCCTGAGTTTTTATTGAGCCACACGGAACCACACTTAGCACATTCTGAGCCACACCGAATACGCCTGAGCATGCCCCGAGCTAAGTACCGTGATCCCACTTAAGTGGTGCCTAAATCTAGGACCTTTACATATAAGGAGGGGTTAGGGCAGCCCAAAAAAACTGCCCACTCTCGGAATCGAACCGAGGATCTTGTCATTACGAGTGACACTATTTGCTGCTTAGCGTCTAACATAGACAATGAGAAGTGAGAAGTCTTACCGCTGTACCCCTAAGCCAAGCGGGCATAAGGTAAACATTTTCTTGCAACCGAAAATTTATGACCAAACAATGAAAGTCTAGTTATTAGTTCGCGCCTATTTGACTAACAATTTTCGAGCGCCATTTTGACAATACACATCCAGCACTCCACATACCATCATAAGATTTCGACAATATGTTTACGCCAGAGGCAGCGGCTATACTGAAAGCTCTTCACCAACATCATGAAGCACGCAACTCAATTCAATCTTTCATTGCTACTCACAAGATCCTTGCTGATCACCGCGTAATCTCCGGTATCTCGGGCCAAGACATGGCTAAAATTTTTGCAGATCGCGGATGTCAGCTATTGACCTCCGAGGAACTTGAACATTTAGTTCCGTTTCTCTATAGTACCAGGAAGTCCAGTTCCAAAAGCTATGAAGAGCTTCACGAGCAAATCGAGAGCAGGATCAAACACTTTTACATCGAGGAGACGATGACATCTGGCTTGGAATTGGGACGTTTGGAGAAGCCTTCAGGCAACTTTGATGCTGAGCTCATCGTCATCCTTCATATGCAAACGCGGAAAAGTACTGAGCGTCTAGAGCGAGACTCTCCTAGTCCATTTTGGGATCCAGCCTCTTTCACGATCAAGCTGTTGGAATCGAAAGGTCTGTCCCCAAATTTCATGTTCGGTTACGACATACATTGGCGAGCCGAGCCGAGACTCAGCAAGAATGGTATTTGTTCGTCGTCGATATGGACAACAAAGGTCAAGCGATTGCACGACGAGCTGTCATCCTGGATGTTTGCCTCATTGCCTGCACACTTCGCGCTCGTGGGTGGTAGTTGCACACAACAGCATGTTCGTGAATTCATTGCAGCCTCGAGCATGTATCGACAATCCCTTGAACTGCCCATCGCTGAGACTCATATGCATTTGGAAGTCGATTTGGTCTTCCACCAACACCATCTGAGTAGTAGACTTGTGCCAATGCCATTTGGAAGGAGATACTGACCAGTCATTGCTATTTCATGCTATGCTAATCATTACCATGGTCTCGTTCTCTCACATATACGTTTATACCCGTCTGTTTATGAAACCAATAGTCTGTCGTCTTCCACCCTTTCTCCGGCTCCACCAGCCTTATCTCGAAATCTCTCACGATCTGAGGTACAAGCTTATAGATCTCACTCAGGGAGATATTCTTACCGATGCACGTTCGTGGCCCCGTACCAAAAACTATTATCGCTCTTTCCATACGTAGAGCGTCTCCCTTAATCCAGCGGTCTGGGTTAAAGGAGTAAGCGTCAGAGCCGAAGATCTCCTCATCGTATTGTACGGTAGCTGCGTTGATACCGATGCGGTATCCTGCAGGGAAATGGAAGCCCGAGATTGTGGCACCGCCAGGTGGCACAATACGTGGCATATGGAGACCTACGCTAGGATGGAGACGCATACCCTCATTAACACATGCATTCAAGTAGGAAAGTTTGACCGCCTCTCTGTATGTGATTGGCATGGAGAGCGTGCCGTCAGATATGGCGGCATCAACTTCAGCAGTCAGTTTTGAGTAGGCAGTGGGATTGCGCATTAGGTGGTAGAGGATGCTGTTGATAGCGATAGCTGTTGTGTCGGCGCCAGCGAAACTTGAGTCAGGTCAGCCCACTATTGTGCTCGAAGTGAAAATTTTGGAAGATAAGGCGACTACTTACAATGAGCTGTGGGATTCGACGAAGACATGCGAGTCAGTGAAGTCCAGCTCTGTTCCACGCTCAGCTGAGATGTCGAGCATCTTCCGAAGCATGTCCCGCTTTTCATCCTTGTTATTTGTTATCTGATCCTTGCGTTTCGTGACTGCCGCCTGAGAGGCTTTCTCGAGATGTTTTACGGCTCCCAATGCTCCTCGGATGGAAGGTGAAAACAATGTCGTGGAGATGAGAAAGGGCTTGGTGAGATATGACGGCACCGTACCTCCGATGGAGAAAGCGGGAAGAAGAGCGTCTATGGCATTCATGTAGCCGCTTATGTCTTTGCGCTCTCGCATGAACCCGAACATGTTGCCGTAGAATAGTTCACCAAGGACGTCAAAGGCATAACTAGAAGATCAATCAGAATCATACTCGAGGAATACTCAGTCCAGCATCATGGACATACATGTTGATCCAGAGACCTAAGTCGACTACCGAATTTTGCGTGGCAAAATCACGCATGTTATCGCAGAATAGCCAGGTGCATGAGTCTATAGCTTGCTCGGACTCTAGTACACTGGACATCGAATACACATTATTGACAATACGTCGACGCTCATTGTGCTCCTTCTCGTCTCGCGATGGAAAATGGCCAACGTAGCCACTGCTTGGAGGCGCCCAGGCATCATAATAGTCCGACTTCACAGTTCAGCCTCCAGTGGTCAGAAAAGACTTATCGTCGCGTACCTTTGCAAACACGTGCTTCGTTCTGTATATGATCTAGATAATTAAAAAGCAGCTTTGAAATGAATGGGGCATATCCGACTCACTTTGATGGCTTCGGGATCGGAGCACGCGACCTCATTGTGAGCAATGCGGACAATATGACCTATTCGATTAGCGCGTACATCTTCAGAATGGATGCTGAATGAGCTTTACCGTGCTCTCTGTGCAAAGCGCGCTGGGTACGGTCCATATCGCCGGCTGCGGTTTTGAGTACAATCCATAATCGACTGAATGATGCCAGAAAGGGACCGGGAATGGTGCTCAAAGGATGAAAATAGAGGCAGTAAATGATCCACCCTGTCAGATGGGTAAATAGGACTGTCAAAGCAGTCTGTACAAGTGACAAATGGTCGGAAAACATTGTCAACCAGGGCAGACCAAGAGGGTCACCGCAGAATGGCTGATGTCCAGCTCGGGCTTTGGAGAGGGTACTCAAGAAATAAAAGGTGGCAGTAATTGTGTCTGGTGACGAATGTATGTGAGGATCGATGCAGCCTGGAGAGGGGCATTGCGGCGTAGGAAAGTAGATACGATCGTGGCAATGGTCATCTAGGCTACAGGAGCGGGGTGATGACGGAAAATTTGACGAGGCTGAAGGAACTTCAAATTCTTCTCTAAGCAAATACACGGAAATGTGATTGGGAAGCTTATGCACAATGAGGGTCTGTCAGGCTCTCTGTACGTATACACAGGGAGTGATCAACCGGCGGGTGGCACAGGGGTGATAGCTGTGTTGATTTCCGTCCGCGGATACAGTGAGCAGAACAATTATTCAATCAGATCGATCGGAATGCCATTAAACGTCTCAAACAGTCCCGACGAACATGTCATTCTGCAATGCTCCTTCAATGAGCGGCTACCTCGATGAAGATTCCAATAATAAGAAAGACGATGGGAAAAGTGAGTTGGAAGGAAGGAGGCTCTCTGTCTTCATAATTGAAGAGTCTTCTCTGTGATTCGTAATTGTCTATTAATTTTTGAGCTCAAGCCAGTTGGATCATCTTTTGCTCCGAACAGCAAGACTCCCATGCTCCCTGATCAATAGTTCCGATAGCAAGTCGCTGCGCATAGCCAACAACCCAAGTGATCATCATCACCTTGTAATAGGTCCAATCCTTTGTCTCTTTGGGAAAAAACTTCTCTGGCTTAGCCCCGGGTAGAAACAAAGGATTCTTCGATTCATATGACTCCATGGCTCGACCGCCCCAGCAGTCCAGCCATACATGACGTTTATAACATTTGGTTTTGCAAATAAGGATGAACTCGGCATTTTCCAATGGAAGGCGTGTCATTCCTATATCTATAATTACTTCTCCTGCTGGTGTGTTATCTGGACTTTTGATCACAACATAACGAAGAGGATCTTTAGAATTATGATTATTCACGTTCGAGATCCCAGGTATGTTGAACCATTCAAGAGCTTGTTCGACTTTAAAGCAAGCCGTCGTGGTCTGAAATGTCAGTGCTTTCAAGGGATATTCGCCACCCATCTGCTTTTGCATCGGGTCGTTCAAGACTCGCTTACGGGACCAAGTGATCTTGCTCTCTATATTGCGGATGTTGTTGATCTCCGTTTCATATTTGACCTCGCCGACCCATGCTGCCCATGACCAAGAAGGGTTCTTCTGTTTGCTGTCCTGCCACGGCCTCAGACTTAGTTGCTTGGCCGGTTGCCAGAGCAAAGCGCGATCAAACGAGAGAGTAGGAATCCCGAACGCAAAGTCAGTCCCGTGTGTTTGTGCAAGGGTATTCATGATGCCCCTGAATGCATCAAGAATATCTTCGGGAAAGGTCAATGCCCTTTTAGTATACAAATTTACCAGAGAAGCATATGTCCTGAAGAAGGACCCGTTGGTTCGAGCTTCCAGCATGGGATGGTATATATGAGAGCTTTCATTCATCACACGCATTGGAGCTGATTGGTAGAGAATTTCTGCGTGCGTATCTTCGCACCAAACTTCCCGAACGCATTGAAAGAATAGCTGACTCTCTGTGAAAATGAGGCATCTCTTGGATAAAACTCTTTCTTGTAAGGTCCATGCACGTGTAGCCCATTTAGAAGCACCAATCGCCTCGATGCTCCGGGGTAACGCTTCGGCCCATGTAAGCTGCCCTAGAGTCGCAATCGCTTGGCTTATCTTTCTCGAATTTCGTCGCAAGCCAGGTAGTGGACTTGGGGTACCTGTTTCTCCTGCAATAACAATAGTAACGAAGGCACTGGAATAAATGTCCGCCATCCTCGATATCTGGAAGTTTTTGTGATCCAGATCATCTTGGATGATGCAAAGCACGTCAACCCACAGGTAGTCGATACCTAACTTATGCGCAAGGTGCATGGCCTCTTCGATTACAGTCGGAAGCTTGTTTTCAGTCGGTAGCTTCAGCTCTACCAGATTTCCCGCCGAGTCCATTGAATTCGACCTCGTAGATCCAAAAGTTTGGCTTTCAGGAGTACCCCAAACATAGCTCAGCGCAGCAAACCTGCATGTGTCTGGAGCCATTGCAACTCTGCGACTTGGGACATGAACAACTCTAATGCGACGGTGTGCAGGAAGCTGTTGAAGGATTTCTTGGCCTTCGCAGAATAGGCCATGCTCCGTTTGGCACTTCGAAATCCAAGATGTAACAAGGCCCACATCAATTTGATCGTAAACCCAGCAACCTTATAACGGGGTTGGGGGATTTTTAGGTTTGGCTAATTGATGCATTCTCAATTCGCGAAGAGCAGGCTGGGTTTTATGAAACTCCAAATAGTCGCCACGCAGTACAACTTGCAAATCTTGCGGTAGAGATGTGGAAACCATATCTGGAAATTCCACTAGACCATTTTTCACGTCGAAATGACTTGGAACTGGACATACCGCGCAACTAACCCAGGTTCCTGGCTCTTGTAGAGATGTACCCAAACGATTCCACAGAATGGATCGCACGAAATAACAGAGAGGGCAATGCACGCTCGCAAAAATATCGTTCAGATACCCAAGCTCCTGTGGAGATCTGAGAGTTCCAAGGTTAATGGTTAAGTGTTTAGCACAAAACCGAGGATTGCTGGGTTTCCGGTCAAGGATCCCATTTTGAAGAGCCAGTCCGAGATCCACACGCACTAAATGGTCTCTAAGCTCTTTCATCCACACTTCGTCTTCTGAGAATATGATGACAGCCTAAGGTTTCCCCATGAAGTTTTGTCGTATTGGCAAATCGGATCCCACCGTCATTCGAAACCATGCTTCGCTTTCATCATAGGAAAACTCCGCCATGAATGGTCAGCTTCTAGAATAAAGCTGTGCATCAGCGAAGATATAATTTACTTTCAGTTTGCTTGGAAAGCTCTTTATAACATGATTTTCTCCGTAATGACTGAGGTTCGATAGTAGATGAACATGCCGAGGCCGAGACACTCAGTGAGTCATTGTCTCAGCCTTGCCCTAGTGCAACGGTCATATTGGAAAGTAGGATGTTTCGGTGATGAGCAGTTAACCCCAATGAAGTCGATCAACCGGGATAAAGCTTGACTGCGACCTTGGCTGCTGCCCGTCATCGTTAGTTATCTATTGGATCTCAACTGGTTGGACTCAAAAATCGTTACAAAGCTTGGTACAGGCGCCGAAACCCTTACCCTTTCAGTCTTATAGGGTCCAGAAAAGGGATAGGTCTGGGAGTGAGCAGCCCTGGAAGACTAATGAGTGGCTAGCCGACACTAATGAATAAATTCAATGTGCCGCTTGCTCGATACGGCCAGCGCACAAGATATTAGGAGCAGTCTGTAGACTTGACGGATACTCTAAGCTTCGTCTCGAAGATAGACCCTCACTATCTTGTACGAAACCTTGTCTTCAAGCTGAACTTTGTCAAAATGATAGCGCGCGCCAATCGTCTGAACGAAGATATAGTCCAAAATCTTCCATCAAGTGGACTAATCTAAAATGATTGGAACAATGCGCGAATAACCTTTGCTGTTGCCACAGAGACGGAAAATGCGGGCCTAGAGTAAATAAATATCCTGCCTTACTTTCCATAATCTGAGGCTGCTTTACACGACTGATGACCAGTCTTCATTCTTGATATATTCTGCCATTGAGGTGCACGGGATCTCGATACCAAGCTAGAAGCTTTTAGCACTGACAATTCGCAAATGCAGGTGGATGGATTTACTTGTGCGGCGGTCTGTACCTCCGGATCTCCGCCCGTGTAGCCAAACTCGTCCGCATACGCAAAGCCCTCCGAGATTTCATTTTTGAACTCCTCTGGCACACCTTGCCAGAATTCTTCGTCCGAAACCTGCTTGAACTCAATCTTGTGACCTAACGTGTCTCCCCATGTCTTGGCCCATTCAGGGAAGGTCATAAGTTCTGACACACCCCAAAGATGTGTCCCAGGTGGAAGATCGACTAAAGCTTTGACAAAAGGTCCTGTATCTTGATGTGGAACCACAAATGGGACTGGGGTTTCGGGAGGTGAAGGTCTTGCAAGTATAAAACTCCCGTCCGATTGCTTTTGTGGCGCCAAAGCTGGAAAGTTCTTCCAATTGGTAACGTAGTGCCCAATTTGTACAAAGCTCATTCGCTCAGCCACAGCGGGAAACCGACTTTGAATGTTTCGGATGGTTTCTGCTTTGGAATCAAAGTGGTATACATGTTTGTACTTGCCGCCGCTCCACTTGCGAGCTTCGCTCAGAGAAGAGTATATAAACCGTTCCAGTGTCTTGAGCACTGTTGGTGAAGAAGCGGCTTCAGCAATGTTGGTGCCCTGAGCCACCTCAGTGTCATATGCATATTCGTAAATGGTACGACCTCCTGTGATCTCTTTAGATCCCATTGCATTTTGGAAGGGGAGAAAGAAGTCGGTATTGGAGAAGATCACGTTTGCATCCTCGAAAGCAGGAGAAAGCGAATGCTTATCGTCCAAGTCAGCCTTAATGAGTTCAACTCCCTCAGTCGCCAAGGCTTGGGCGACCAGACCGGACGGGTTTCGCGTGATACCTCGCACCCGCCACCCAGGTAGGCGTAGAAATGTGTGGGCTACGGATGATCCCTACGAGACGCTTAGTTAGTTGGCACTGTGCTTACATAAGGTACTTCGGGACATGATCTCATACTTGAGCGCCAGTAACTCCAACGACAACGATCAACTTCGCCATAGTGGCGCCGTGGGACTCTTTGCTGAAAAATTGATATTTCTGAATAGATATGGAAAGAACATGCTTTTTATATCGCAAGCCCTCTGCCGCACTAGTGTATACGTCTGAACCCAAAGCTCGCAATATGATTCTTGAAGTACGAACACCGAAGATTACCAATCAGGTTTATGCCTCTCTTCATGCCTTCTAGCTCAATCGTTCACGCGCGTCATAGTGACTATTCAGCTATCGGATGTATTGTTAGGCCGACATTGAGGGCAAACTCTGCATCGGATAGTTTGAAGCTCCGATAGTGGGCTCGAGTCGAGATTAGAGCGAGCTAATCCGTGTCCCGACCAATTTTAAGTTTTCGGCGAGAATATCACTAGAGATACAGGTACGCAATGCGCAATAGAGGCGTTGGACACTGGGTCGGATACGCTGGGTACAAACGAGACAGTGAAGATACCACGTCGATGGACTGTAGAACAGGACACTGAATATGCTCTATAATACCCGCCCTTCCATTTGCAATGGTACCTTAGTAATATATTCATCAGCTAATATGGAGTAGAGATAGGATTCTGGCTTCTCTATCTGACGTATGGACATCCACTCTGCATATTCCAATTCTTCTTCCTAAGTACTGCTACGGATCCATATATTCACCAGACATTTTCTGACCAGGAACGGGAATAGTGTCGGACTATAATTCGCCGTCCATATCCATAAATTACAGGTCATAGAGGAAACTACAAAACAAGATCTAGAGACTTGATTGTCGTTTGGATCTTAGCTTCCGGAATGACCTCAAGCTTCGCACCAACCAAAGCCTGCGTGATTTCTCGAATCTCCGCCAAACGAGGCTTCGGCATCGGAGGCCGCATTACGGGAGTCTTGATGAGACCGCGAAGCCAGACGGCCGTCTTGTACCGGACATGAAGCCGACCGATATCTTCGAAGATACTACGCAAGTCGTCGTCAACTGGCCGTTCTGTCCACTATGAAAATTACGTATGAAGCTGACTTACCACTGCTGCAGTTCTGCCAAGCCGCCGCCCTCCCACAGATCCGTTGCTGTCTTCCAGTCTCCCTTCCGCCAGGCCTTGAGATGTTCCATCATGGGCTCGAGCGCGTAGTTCCACGCACCAGACGACGTACCATCGAACATCCTGTCGGCGTGGTTCTCGTGCATGTAATGGCCCACGGCGGCCAGGATGTTAACGGGTCGCGAATAGCGCTGCAGGAAGCGCGCGATCTTGCGGTATCCGTCGAAGTTGTACGTCATCTTCCACCCGACGATGTTAGGACATGCGTCAAGAATAGCCTTGGTAGTCCCGATAGGCAGACCTTGACCGAACGGGATCGAATACCGCCCGACTGGATGGATCACGATAGGCAGTGGGACTGCGGCTGAGACCTCCTGGATGATGTTACTGAAGATCTCAGGATACTTGTCTGAATCCCAGATCGCAACGATGTCACCGGCGCCGATGGGTGGGAAAATGAACAGCCCATCGGCTCCACTGGGGACAGTTTAGTCATTAAAGAGCACTCTCGTGAGGAAACAGGATGAATTCTTACAGCTCTTGGGCATCTTTGGCCGTCTTGATGTAACCCTTGGTATGTACATGGACAACGCCAGCGATAACAGGGCATCGGCCAGCGGCTTCCTCAATGCATATTTGGAGAACTTTCTTTCTTTCTTCTCTCTCGAGTGTGAATAGTTCTCCTGCTTCCGGATTGGCAATGATGGCAATGCCTTGCTCGAGGTACTCGTCCTTCACTGTGAAGACCTGTTCAGTAAATGATGTTCAACAAGGTAGGAGGAAGGAGAATCCGTACTGAAGCGATGAATGAAGCTTCGGTAATTTTCATAGTCGATAGTGTAAGGATCGTCGTGCAGGAAAGGTACCACAGGTGTGAAGAAGAGCTTCTTGAACTTCTCGGGATCTATAGCGCTGGTGTTTTTATGGGCTCCATTAGTGCCGTTGGTCGCCATCTCATCCTCTGGACAGGTAGCTGGAGGTTACTCGACTTGAGATACTCGCAGAAGAGGTGGTTTGGGTTCTGGTAGTCGTCTTGGAACAGTGTATTCGCTCTGAGAAGAGCGAGACGCCAGATCCCTAATTTAGAAGTTCTACCGCGACGGAGAAAAAATCTAAGAAAAGGAGCGATTATCTAACTTAGCAGCATCCTCACACCAGCTCATTTAACATAGCTTCAGAACTAAGTAGGTAGTTCGCAAAGCTTAGCCCACCCCACTTTCCCGAAGTCGCGGGGAAATAGGGAGGTGAGATTGCTCCACATCAACAATAGCGCAGAGTAGGTAGGTAGGTACCCTCCTCGCCAAAACAAATAGTAGCAACAACGCCAATCAGAGGGATTAGCCGTTTTAACTCTGTCTACAATTTTGCGTCTCTTTTACTTCCGACTTTTCTAAAACTTAATTCGATCTACTCTAAAGCCAATTTAGGACAAGACAGATGAGCATGACCAATGGTGGGGAAAGGCCGGGGCTGGACAGGGGGAGGACGTCTACGCCTAGATTCAGAGTCCGGTTTGATGTCGACCGAAATCTACGGAAGGGCGAGCCTTTGCAACGACTAATTAGAACGGTATTTCGGCTCATTCAGGCAGGGGTAAATTCCCCTCAGCGGGCTGCAATGTCCCCTTGTCCATCGCGCCAAGATCTCACTCCGCATGCTAGTCGCCTGTGCCACATTCGGGACCACATAGCTGGATCGATGTGATGGGACTTGGACGATCGAGGATGCGACAATGTTCGATGACAAGTCCGGGACTTTTCGCCTTTCCCTTTTCCGCACGTGTGCAGATGAGTTCCTGGACTTGACACCGACAATATGGAAAAGCCTGCAGAAGAAATTGTCCAGATCGGCTCTGCGCACCCAGTTCGAGAAGATGGCGTCGAGGTCGTGCTAAATCCGGAAGACCCCATGAACTGGGGTTGGATACAGAAGCATAGCATCTTGGCCTGCATCTCTTTGTTGGGCGGACTCGGTACCTATGCTGGCCTTTTTATCGTGCCTGCGTGAGTAACTCGGATAGATCGAGATCATCGGTTCTTCGACTGTCGCTAACATCTCGTCGCTTGCCAGGTATGTTTTGATGTCCAAGCAATTCCACAAGTCTGTCACAGAAGTCTCGTACTTGGTCGGAATTTACGTGCTGGTACTTGGCGCTGGTCCTCTGATATGGAACCCCTTCGCGCAGACTCTTGGACGAAGACCAGTGGTGCGTTCCAATCAAAGATGCGATTAGGAAAACTTCACTAAGCTGCATGACAGTATCTTGCATCAACAGCTGTAGCCCTTGGTGGAGCCATATGGGGAGCCTGCGCTCGTTCTTATGGATCGATGGCTGGTGCTCGAGTCCTTCTCGCCTTCGGCCTCAGTGCTGTCCATGCTCTCGGCGGTATTACGGTGGCAGACATGTTTCCCCGAGAAGTTAGGGGAGAAAAGATAGGATGGTGGACGCTCATGGCGAGTACCTGGTCTCGTCACAACTTGCCCTAGTATATTGACGTTTAAAGACCACTCTAGGACCATTCTTGGGACCAATTCTCGCTGCGTATATTGTTGCGGAGACTGGGGACTGGTATTGGGTTTTTGGTCACCTCGCCGTCGCATTGGGAATCATTCTGCTTTACATGTTCGTTTATACCCGCGGTGCCCATTATCCAGGGATCGAAAGCTGACGGCAAAAAGCTTCTTCTTCGTTCCCGAGACGCTGTACTTCCAAGGCAACGTTCAAGAGCAGCATCGCGCTCGCCAGCTTTCAGTCAGACTTAGGCCTTTCGAGCACGCGGAGATCCCAAAATGGTCGACAGCTTTCTTCAGACCGGTAAGTCGTCTCCGGCGCTGAGTAGCTAGGTCCCCGAAGTGCTGACAGTATATCTCAGTTGATCATGCTCAAGTATCCTGCGTGCTGGTTGCCTGCTTTTTGGTTCGCATGGACATTCTCCTGGTCTGTGGGCATCGGCACGGTCATTACCATTCTCTTCGGCCGATTCTACCATCTCAAAGCACCAAGCGTCGATCTCGTCTACATTGCTCCTTTGATAGGAGCCGTGCTGGGTGAGTTGGCCGGCGGTCCATTCAGTGACTTTGTCATCCAACGGATAGCTCGAAGAAGAAATGGCCAAAGGCAACCAGAAATGAGACTCCATGCCATGTATCCTGGTCTTGTCTGCGTCGTTGTAGGACTTGTGGTATTCGGTGTTACTCTTCAGCAGCGGAAACACTACATTGTGTAAGCCTATCCTCCTCCGACCAAAGGTTCACTGTAAAGCCTTACTGACTGCTCTTTCTTAAGACCGCTCGTCGGACTCGCCATTTTCATATTCGGCATGCAAGCTTCCACGACTGTAGTCTTTACCTATCCTGTAGACTGCTGTAAGTTATCTTGCTTTATCTCGCACTCCTTCGGAGCACTCCCAATCCCCCTTCCCTTACCCCCCTTCTCGTCACAGACCAAATACCAATGCCTTTCCTTAGATCTCCTTCAAGGCGCCGACGCTCTAGCCCTCGTTGGCGGACTCAAGAACGTCGTGTCCTTCACCATCCCCTTCTACATCAATCCAATGGTGAACTCGATCGGCGTACAAAACACATTCATAGCAATGGCTATGATCAGTCTGGGTCTTGCACTGGTCTGCGTGTTCTCACTCATCTTCTATGGTGAGCGACTCCGAACGTGGTCCGGTCGACCCAATTGGAATCGGTCTATGGTACGACCGCCCGCGCAGATTGCTGTTGATGCACTGCCGGTTCCGCGTTCCAGTGTTGGCAAAGAGGATTCGATAGAGGAAGGACGGAGTTTGGAGCGGGGTAGGAGACGAGAGTGAGCCGTGGTGTACCGTATGATTTTGTTCGTGGTAATCTGTTGGAAGGATTGTTTGTATATTCACAAGGAAGCTCTTCGGAACGTGAGGCTAGGCATTTGACCCACTACCACGATCGACTAAACGATTCAAGGCCAGAACAAGATTATAAATAAACATGTCTCCGCTCTCTTCCGGCAAGGCGAGGCCTAATGCTGGAAATGTTGTAGGTGCTCAGGGATTGCAAATATCAAGTGGTCCTGCCAACGGCCATTGGCTGCTAACTCAGGAGCCTCCCAGCAGAAATCAATCCACAAACTCCTTCTGCGCCGATCTCCTCTTGTCATTCTCTCGTCTTAACTTCTTCATGAACGCATTCTGCGGCCCCTTCTTAAATTCCTTGTTTTTGCTCTTGTTGTACTCAATGTACGCCATATCCCTGCCACCACTCAACTCGCTCAACGTCCCTGCCATGCGTCTTGCTCCCTTCCCTCCCCTGCCACCACCCGTCCTGACCTGCCGCTCTCCAAACAGATCTCCCTCAATCTTCTCCACATCTCCCGCCGTCTCATTTTGCAGCATCACATCCTGCAACCACTCGCGGCGCTCCGCACCTGTTTGGAGTTGCAAATCGGGCAGGCTCTCGATGCCGTGCAAGTGCGTGATGACCTTGAAGGCATAGCCCTGATCGACGAGGAACGCCTGCCGCTTACTGGAGTAGTACATCTCATTCGTGTCCTTACTAACAAGGCTGTAAAAGAAGGCATTGAACCCCTCATCATTCCTTCTCTTTGCCCTCAAGATTCGCCCCAAGCGTTGCGCCTCCTGCCTACGAGAGCCATAATGCGACGAGATTTGGATGAGGCAGGTCGCTTCAGGGAGATCGAGGCTGGTATCACCGATCTTGGAGAGGAAAATGGTGTTGACATCTGGATTGTACTGAAAGTTCTGGAGAACCTTCTCACGCTCTGCTTGCGGGGTCTCACCGTAGATCATGGCTTTGCCCAGACGGCGGGCGTAGGAGATGAGAGCGTAGACGTTATCGCTGAAGACGATGACCTTGTCGCCGCGGCGCTCGTGGTAATTGATGAGGAACTGGCAGGCTTGGAATTTGCGAGGGTTCATGGTGAAAAGGAGGGCGCGCTTGTTGGTGTTTTTCGTCCTAAGATATTCCGAGTAGAATTCCGTTGTCATGGGACACCAGACTTCAGCGCACTGGACCTTGGCGATATGACCTTGTTCTGAGAGCTCGAGCCAGTTGGCTTCGTAGAGTTTGGGTCCGATGAGGAAGTTCAGATCTTGGATCTTATCATCTTCACGAAGGAGGGTTGCAGTGAGACCAAGCTTGGCATGGGCGAAAATAGCGTGCGTCACCTTGCGAAACATCTCGGCAGGAACAACATGGACTTCATCAAGAATCATAAGACCCCATTCCTTGTTTTGGATGAAGTCCATGATTTGTTTGGTGTCATGGGCACGTTGCTTTGATTGAGCAATCATGGAATAGGTCGAGATGATGACACCAGCATCTTTTCTGAAAGATTCTTTCTTATCTGAAGTAAACACAGCGACGTCGTCGGGGTTGATATTCGACCGTTTGAGAAACTCGTTTCGCCATTGCACCACAGACATAGCGCTCGTGCAAAGAACAATAGCAGATTTCTTGACAGTGCAAGCTGCAGTTATACCCACCAATGTCTTGCCAGCACCACAAGGCAGCACTATGATACCGCTCTTGCACCGGCCGTTTCCGAACATTTTGTTCAAGGAATGCTCCTGGTAGTCTCGAATCTGCACAGAAGGCTGAATATCGATATCTAGGTCCGCATTCATCATGTCGTTCCTGAAGTCGTACTCTTCTGTAACTGGCAGATCGAGCTTCCTGCTCTGTTCTCTTACAGCAGCCACCTTATCCGCTCGTATCTGGAAGGAATGCACCTCATCGGAGACATCATCGTCATCCTCTTCGCGAAGCGTCACAAACATATCTTCTTCCTCTTTTCGCTGTCTCTCTTCGTCATCCTCATCGTCAGAGTCTTGTTGTCGATCCTGACGCTGTTGTGCATCTTTCTGTGGCTGAGCTTGTCTCACTCCAGCAGCTTCTTTTGTTCCTGGGATGACAAGACCATCTAACTTTGGCGCCTTCTCCACAGCCAACTCTTCCGTGCCCTCAACTCTGCACGAGGCAATGACATCGTCTTTGAGAAGCCTTTGAAGCACAGTGGGGTCTGAACTTTCGATAAAGAATTTACTCTGCTTAAGTACCAGCCTCACCTGGCCCCATGACATAGCAGCCTTGATGACGTATTCTTTGAAGTCGTTGGGCAGGTAGGTTTTGGATAGAAATTCGAGATCGTGAATGATTCCTGCAGCGTCTCTGCCTACCGTTTGGGCTGCCAGTAAACTGTTTGGCGTGATGGTATATTCATGTATGTTCGCGGTTCGAGACTGCGGCTCGGCGATATCTATCAGAAGGCGCTGGGCCTGACCGACATAAGGTGAGAAGCTCTCGAGGACGACGCGGCCAGTCTCAAAGTCGATCCAGACTGGACGCGAGTGATGATCAGGTTTCATGGGCACGCTCGAGAGATCATGATTATTCTTAAACAGGTGCGAAACAGCGTCCTTGCCTTGGACTCGCTGACGTCGGAATGAAGAGAGAGAAAAGTGATCCACGGCACCTGCACGCAGGAGCCATGATTAGATTCTAAACTTGAAGTGGCCATCTATGGGGAAGGCAAACTTTGAAGCGCTTCGTCCTCCTCCTCATCTATTGGCGTGGCTGTCTCCGAGTCACTCGAAGCCAGGCTCACTGGTGTATTTACGCCAGAGGCAGCGCGTTTTTTGGCTCGGTGGTTTACAGCATCTTGAGCCTTGCGCTTTACCGGCGCCATTGGGACTGTATAGATGAGCTGGAAGAAAGAGAGACTGGGGGGTGATGGATGAAGTGCTCTTAACCTTATGCAGGGCAGCATGCGGACAAAATTCTGGCCGTTGCGGTCACCAACAAAAGGCGGAGAACTTTGCCCCTTCATGTACCTCTGACTCATTTCGTGCCTACCTACCTAGGTACCTACCTAGTTAAGGCAGTGGGACGTACAGTAATACTGTACTCCGTACTCTACTACGACGAAAGTGCTCGGGCAATCCCCAGCAGTTTTGCCACGTCAGCGAGCGGACACATTTTTCGCATGACTGAACCCGCAACCGACCATCTGAAGGACCATCTCGACGCGTCTCGAGAAGAGAAGTGATTGAGACATTGTGCCACATTGGACTTAAGAGACGGTCCTGGAGGCTTCGACTTCGTTGGCTGCTTTTGTGATGGTAACGCGAAGCTGAGCAGTCCAGAACGCTGGAAGATCCGCCACATTCCATCCTCAGCTAACGGTGAGCAGAAGGTCCTTCTTCCTTGTACCGCACACTTCAGCGTTCTCCAGACTAAACGTACAGAGATCACACTACAGCAAAAGGGCAGACTGTCCAAGCGGTAATAGCGTAGTCCATGCAATTCCGTTCTATGTGTGAATATATCAAGTGATGTTTCGAACTCGGTACTACGTGTCCATCGGCGCCTATTCGCTCTGATCTCACCACTCGGTGACTCAATGATTTCCAAAGCTATTTGATTGCCTTTTCTCAGCATTCCCGGTGATGTCACTTCATTCTCCAGGCGTTGCTCCATGGATGCTCCGTTTCTCATCCTTGCTCCAGCCGGGCAACATGATGCGAAGTGGCGAAGAAAGAACAAAATAAAGGAAATAAGAATTACTACCAAGAAACCTAGACCTATCTTACTCGTGTGTATGTTTCAATAAAATCAGGGAGATTTGAAAACGCCTCAAGGATGGACCTCACTACAAATCTTATTACAGGTGAGCTTATTAGTAGAAGGTTTCTAGTATTAATACTATGGTGAAGATGAACGCATGGCAATAGCCTATGCTGAAAGTTTTGTAGTGCAGATGGGAAGGATAGGAATGCGCGCATGCAGGCAGGAGGAATGGTTAGAGAATTCATGTAACTTTCATTCATCACACCATGCAGGGATACATCCAACATTCTGAGAGCGGAACATTCTTTGTTAACGCAAAGTTATCACCACATTCCACCACGTTCTGGGATGGTCCCACGGTAACCGGAAGCAACATTTCGATTCATAAAAGCTACAAGATCGTCACTTCATTGTCTTTGTGCAACTGCTTGGTAGAGCTTTCTTTTTCCACTTCTTCTGAGTCGAACATACAGTCAAACTCGGAACAAAAGTCCATTATACCTTCTGCCACTTCAGCAAGCAACGAGCTTTTTTTTTTTTTTTTTTTTTTTCTCTTTGCTATAGCCCTTTTATTCGACAAGCTGAACAAACAAAGCGTTTGGCCACGACAGCAAAATCAATTCTTCCGCTACAATTACTGGCTCCAGCTGATCATGTCTCTATCTTCCACTCAGGATTCCGGATCCATTTCTTCCAGCCAGAATGATCACTTGAGCCAGCCATCTTCCGCAGCTGGACTTTTCCCAGCCGTATTGTCGGAGCACCCCCCCGTTATACGCCCGTCAATGGCTTTACCCTCTCTTTTTGGCGGTCCTTGCCTCCATGAGGATGAAAATAGACATTCAAGACATTGGTCATGCTGCTATGCAGTGGGAGACGATGGACAACTGAGTATCGGCGAAACCGCACCGAAGCTGGACGCAATCAAACATATTGGAGAGTCACATCAGCAGGTAAACTAGCTTAGCTCTTTCCCATTTACCAGGCTAATAAACCCAAACTTCTTAGATGATGACTCGTCTCAAGCCTTACAGTCTCTCAGCCTGCAGACTCAATGTGACTAGTTCCAACAAACTAACGAAACTCTCTGGTGTCTGGATCAAAGGCGCGACTCGTGATGTTATTTTGACAGTTTCCCATTTCAAGAGGGATGACAACCCCAAAATCCTCGCCAGCGCTGGCAATACAAAAGCTGAAGTCGTTACCACTGCCTGTGGAGATTGGGTCGCAACACCACCTGTGGAGTGCGAACTGTTTTACGATTACAAGGACCCTGGTGGGGAGCGAGACTTCGCAATCTTTGTACCATGCACTAGTAAGTCTGCCCGGAGTCCTGCTCAATCTATTCCAATCGGAACTCTCTTCGCCGATGCTAAAGTCTCTTCCGATATTGTACTCTCAATCGGCTACAACACCTTACCTACTGCAGCGGAGAAAGATCACCCAAATGCAAATGTCCAAAATTGCCGTTGTATCAGCTGCTGGTATGCAAGTGGGAATGCAATCAGCCAAAAATTCAGCTGCAGCATAGACGCCCCAACTGAGCAGATACTTACTCCAGGTTGTCGATCCATCAGTGTTGGGAAATGGGTGCAAGCACAGGATCAACAGAGAGCCTGCCACACTGTGACCGGCTGGTACGGAATATCTGGCGCAGGAATGTACACACCAGATGAGCAGGGGAACATTCGCCTTGTTGCTCTTTGTAAGGGGTTTCCAACCAAATCTATCACTTTTATATTCGACTAATAAGTTTTGTAGATCAATGTGGGATTTTTAACGGTTCAGACTGTGATAAGAACGGTGCTGTGACAATAACAGCAGATGTTCTTAGATGCCTTCACGAAGTAGATGTTATGGATCTCTAGCCGACAGGACATATCTCAGATCCGTGACAACTTTGCAGTGCGAAATGTACCTTACGGCGGCTAGGGGGTTCCTCAACTGGTAATCAATACAATGTTATTTCGACTTTAATGTTATGACCTTGTTGGCCCGTGTTAACACCGCCTTATCATGGGCCAACATGGTCATAACATTTAAATTGAGGTAACATTGTATTAATTACCAGTTGAGGGAACCTCCCAGCCGCCGTAAGGTATGATAGAGAACAGACAGACGAGTTCAGCTATCGGTACACGATCTAGAGGCTCCCGCAGTGTTGTCAGGCCGGTGCGGCTCACGCAAGGCCGAGAACGACTGCGGTTTATGTTTGCTGCGACGCGTTGTCATTAGGAAATTAAGTAGGCCTTGATAGATTGAATCATCGAAGAGATGAGCCAGATGTCAGAATTCAGACTCTACCTAACTAACTCTTGTTCTATACCATCTGCTGTATCTTCTTTCCTTCTGCAGGCTGCAATTGTCCCACTGCCGATCTGTTGTTCACATATACTCGAGCTACCCTAAGACTTTGAGAAGAATGATTTCAGTGATCGTAAAGCCATTCTAAACATTGATAAGTCATCAGCTTTTAAGTCCCAGAAAATTTGGTAGGCGTTACGGCTGTTCCCAGACGTAGAGCGCCATACCGTAGTTTTGGTGGCCCGTGAATTTTGTTACCTCTAAGTTGGTGATTTCGTACGGGAAGAGAAAATCATCATGATACCTTGAACGCCTACCACCTATAATGCCCTCCACGTCCTCTTCCCAAATCCTACATCTACATTTCTGATTAACCAAGCTTCTCAAAAGATTACGAATTGCACAATTGTTTTTGTACTTGAAGCATTGCAACCCAACCAACCGTATTCCCTCAATCAACCCGAAGCTCCAACCAAAGACCTCCCTCATCCACAGCTCCTCCCGAATTCCCCTCCACTCCACCCTCCAAACCCACCCACCATGAACACAGTACGCCACATCCCCATCTCCCCCTCACCACCGTCCCCAAGCTAATTCCACCCTCCCAGATCCGCTCCGTCTGGTTCGGCTGGGGCACCCTCATCGTCGCCGGCGGCGGTGCTTACTACTTCGCCAAACGCAGCATCGCGAGCGACCGGGCGGAGCGCGCCGCCGCCGACCGCCGCCGCCGAGAAGCCAGCCGCAACCTCGAATACTCTGCTACTACTACTACTAGTTCTGCCTCCTCCTCTCACGCTCCTTCACATCCTCCTCCATCTACGACCGCGAAGTCGTCATCGAAGCACACGAACGACGGGGTGAGCGCCGAGGTCGCGAGGAGGAGGGGAAGAGATGGTAGTGGACATGGAGATGGAGATGGGGCTGGGGCAGGCCCGAGTGCGAGTGGAGGGGAGTTGGCGGCAAGTCCGAGTAGTGAGGCCAGTTTGGATCCGGCGCCGACGAGGCATGCGCCGGAGACGGTGGGGCAGCGGGTTGGGGAGAAGAGTAAGTATGAGGCGAGTGAGCCGTGGAGGAGTCGGAAGGGGGATCGGTTTAGTTGAGGGGATGGAAGTGGAGCTGAGAGAGAGGGTATGGTTTGAACGGGGGATATACGGTCAGAGTCTTGGAGAAGGAATGTTTAGGTGGAGTAGGGAGAGTGCGAAGCAAAAGAGCAGACGGAAGTCGTTGGAAGGGGTTGGTTGTGAAGATAGACCGCAAAGCGATAAGAAGGTAGAAGGGATAATTGGGATAATGGGAAGGAATACTATATGTAAAAATGCATTGAAGTTCATATGCGATATACCCAACTCTATATATATGTCTTGCTAGCTGTAAATACTAAGATTCAAGAGGCAGGCCAGGAACCAAACACCATTCATTATGAGCATGCGCCTTGTGAATGCCTTGTGAATGCCTTGTGAATGCCTTGTGAATGCCTGCGTAACGCCACTAAACCAATGCTCTAATGTGTCCCCATGCCCGTATGTTTGTCTGCCGTTTCACGTCGAACTACCAAGACTGCTATACTTTCAAGCTCGGGCAGTATCTAAGGTCCAGGGGCGGTCTAGCACAGGATGAAGTCAGCATTGGGCTCCGGAGACTTCTTGCTCGATCTTCTTGAGGATGGTGCCTGACCTTGTCGAATAGCTCCCATCCTTCTTCGCTCGTTGCGTTTCTCGCCAGGGGACGACAAACGGCAACACAAATGCGCACGACAGGTAGGCCATGATCCCTGCCTCTCCTAGACGACTATAGGGGGATCGAGGGCCACGGTGAGAGTAGCATCGTACAAAAGTACGAGTGAGGGTTGCTACCGGCAGCACTGCCATGCTTGGCACGGCTAATGGTCTTGGGAGGGATTTTGTGGATCTTCGGCACGTTGTACAGGGTTGAGATCCGATTTGTTCTTGCAATATTCCGACGAAGGCTAGTTGAGCAGGTTTCGTCTGTAGCAGATCATCGATGTTCGACGTCTATGCCGCAAGCTCAGAAACGTGTATAAACTATGTCTGAAGGCGGTTTCGGAGGTATGTAGAATGCAGTAGAGCAAGATCACTTTTGTATGTCTGTGGAACTATGCATTAGCGCCGTCGTTTGCTGTGTCGGCCGTCGCCGAACATCGTATGATCTCTCGTTCTACGGGTGCCGGGTGTGCAAGCAACTTAATCGCACGATGTCCTTGCTATGGTGCAAGAGAGACGCGTACCGTTGTCAATCAGAGGACCGAGAATGCGTACCCCACCAGGGCCACGGTCTTGGTGGGGCCTGGTCCAGAAGTAAAAAGAAAACCCTTGGTCTTCAATGTGGACCGAGATTGAGAAAGGGATGCTGCCAATGCCTTGTAGCAAGGGACACCCAGGGGCAACAGCGGGAAAGTGAATGTAGAAAAGCCAGTTGAAGGGAATTACAATGATTAATAAAAGGCGTTGATTATGAATAGAGGTTTGGAACCGCAACTTAAAATGGGCCTTCGTGACATTATTGTGCTCTCCCGAAGGCAGCAACCGGGAGGCAGTGTGCGCTCCCAATAGCACCGCAAGCCAGTCTTGAGCAGGGCCTCAGTTCCAGAGGCCGCATTCTTGCATCACGAATCGCCAAATTGATGCCTTTGCGCCATTGAGGGCTGTGCCGATATCCCCAGCTGGGGTGCTGACAATAGCTCACTGCTGATTGGTTAGCCAGATCAAGGGGCGGCTTTGACCGGTTCGGCTCGGTTCAGGTTGATGAGGGAGCATGGGGTGATGACAATAGCACAACTGAAGCTTGCATCAAGCTGTGCTGAGATGATAAGCTCGCTCATCGGACTGATTGTTACCGGATCCCATATGATAACAATAATCTTCGCGGTTCATGATAGGAGATTTCCAGACGCTCGATCATCTAGATCTCCTAAGCCACATATGTCATTCTACATTTATCCTTAATTCGCTATGTTCGACCCTCGGCCAGCTCCGGATCAACACCTACTTCTGCCCTACAACGACTCGACAGGAGAAACTCATCGACAGGACGACCATTTTCTACGTTGTTGGCGCCATCAGGATTGTGACGCATGCACGGAGAGTTCGGACCGTTGTGGGTGGTGTCCATATGTATGAGTTATTTTTCTCTCCGCTCTTGGCACTCTTCTTTTCTAGCGGGGTCTCGCTTGTTCATTCATTTTCCTAGCCTCATGTTAGTGGTCCTTTCCCTGTGGTAGAGTCATCTGACCTATATCCTTCGATTGCGTGTTGAGGTCGAACTTTCACATCATTCCATAGCTTAATTGAGATACTAAGTTCCTCTTCAGAGTTCCTCGTGCATACCCGTCTCAAACGCCGGTCTCCTTTCACCCCTAAGGAAGGAAGACTTTTCTAAAGACGTGTATCACTGCCCCTATTGGCGCGAACGCTATGAGTTTCGTACTGGTACCCTTGGCTGTCACTGTTCCCCCATCACCCTTCTGACCTGTCTAATTACGATTCTATGTACGCTAGCCGCTCTATTGCTTATCTGGGGTTTGACTCTGTTAGTCAAGAGAGTCAGACAGTGGAGTGGCTGGGGTGGATGGCAGATTGAATTATTGGATGAGGATGTAAGTGTGGGGCTTGGGTCCAGTATAATCTTGGGAAAGAGAAGGGAAAGTGTTTGGTGGAAGGGCTGGTCGGAGGAACTGGGATGGAAGACAAGAAAGCGGTTATGGAGAAGGCTGGTTCGCTAGAATCAGCAAGACACAGATGAAGAATAAGGGTTCTGACGGTCTAGGTTTAAAGATAGATCCATAAGTCAATCTAACATTTCTGATTAAGTGCTGCAATCCTTGTAACCAGATATCACTATCATACACCATGACATTGTAGCTTCCGTTCTGTGTTCCGGAGCCTTTCTGGTATTTTATGCTGTGAAGGAGGAGAGTCGTCCCAAATCGTGAGAGAGACATACTTTTGCCAACCGAACAACTCACCCGCAACTCATTTTCCCAATTTGAGCCACCATATCCTTTCTCTGAGAACTCGTTCTTCTTGCCAAACACCGAGGACCATGTACACCGTTGTAACATTTTGTGTCAGCTTTTCCCACCTTCTCACCAATGCTCAGCTATGCCATGATCCCACTATGTACACCTTTGAGAGCTTCTACAGCCCTTTCCAGCTCGTCTTCGGCGACCATGACGGTTCCAGCCATTGCCGTACTGAGGTAACTCATCTCCACCGGTGCGCTGCCCCGTCGCTCTCCGCTTCCGTTCGGAATTGCCATAGTAGAGGTCACGCCGACCAGCCTTCCTGCAATACCGCACACTATGCCCGTGCTCTCCAGTGGAAGCTCCCTGAGGTCAAGAGTGATGGGGATAATAGTATCGGTCTCTGCACCCAAGAGTGTTTCAGGAGGAAAATTTCTCACAAAACGCTGCTCTAAAAGGAGAGAAGGTTCATCTGAGTCGGTGAGGGTAAGGGAGAGGAAGCGAGGCGTCATGGTGAGACATTGGACAAGGCAAAGACGGAATGCATATTCCTTGCCTGCACCATTTGAGTTTGATGATTGCGTTTGCCCTGCGCATTGTACGAGTCGGATCTCTGGATCTACTGAAGGCACAATGTTCCGCTTCCTCAATGTCGCGAAAGTTCGAGTCTGGAGCTCGGAGACTGAAGTTGGAGGTGGCGTTCCTGGCGAAAATCTTTCTACCGAGGAATTGCTGGATCGAGTACGATGGTGAGCGATCATGGGAGATGTGACATGGGTGCCCTCATCCTCCTCGAAGCGGAATCCTCGTTCGGTTAAGGCAGTCATGACCTGTGGACGAGATTTGAGAGGTACCAAGATGTAGTCACTGAAGTATGTAGTGATGAAAAAGATTGAACTGGATTTGTATCAGCACATATGGCGTGACGAAAGGGTTGAATGAGGTGGTCTTACATCCCAGCCATTGCAAGGGGACTTGTCAACTCGAGGACCCGTTGCCCTGCCCCGTTGCCCTGGCCCTCTACCTGGATAACAACATAGTCCTCATCCGTGATTGAAACTTGCTGTTGGTGGTCAGAAGATAATGAGTTGATGACAGGAACAAAGATCCGTTCTGCAAGTACTCTCGAGCAAACGATGGAGCATTCCACGGGCGTTACTGAGATATTCGTGAACTTGTGCTCGCTTGGCCATGGATAAGACCGGTTGCCATTGGACCTGGAGTCATCTTCGTTGTTGGATTCACGGGGTAGCAGAATTTGCAGGATTGGCTGAAGAAAATTCGAATACAAATGCAGCGGAATATGAATGAGGGCCAACTGCGTTCTCTGTTCCACAAAGATCATGTTAGCCATGAAGACAGGCGGGCATGACCTTGACAAAGGAGCGGATGCGGTCGGCGAGGCTATAGCCCGACATGCATCTTATAGGGAGGACAGGTGATCAAGCTTGAAGCCACACGCAGGGGTCCGAAAAAAGATCAAAATAAATTTTCAGCTTACTACAAATTGAATGCGCGCGCTCAGCAGAGTTAGAGAGTGTTCCATTACGTCGGTGAGGGCGCACGGATCGACGAACGCAGACACTGCTGCCACGGACCGTTAGGCTCCTGACCACGGATTGGTCGCCCCCTGATTGTGGGGAAACCCGGCTCGTTGGGCACGTAAGAGGAGGATGGCGACAAAAGCAAATTGCTTGGGGAACCGAAGAGCCTACGACGCATCTGACTCGAGATCACGTTACCGAACGGTCGAGGACGGGCACCACGGGAATGAGCAGGAGAGTAAGTATGGTTAGCGATTAATGTGTTCTTGTCCGACCGGCCAGCGCGAAAGACTGTTTTTAAAGTTCATTCCCAAAGTAAGGACTGGGATTTGCTCAACCCGAGGAGGAGAAAATGGGCTTCGCAGTATATCCAAGCACCCAAGGTCAAGCGCGGGAAGATATTAGGATGGATGCTCGTTTGAAATTGCCAGTCAGAGGGGTATACCTCGCTTCGAGACGACGTCAGCTTGGCAGGCAGACGCAATGGTGCAATAAAGGTTCTGAATCTGTATTATTAAGTGGGGATAGTAGACGGCAGAAGCCCTCTAGCAGTGGCGTTGGTCTGGGGTTGAGAATGTGCACGACCGTGCAGCGTGGGGTACTGCGTAACTGCGTCAAAGAGGGAGAGGCCGCTATTGGGCGTCTTCAGGCTGCCACTGTTTGCAATACGCGAGACTCACACAGCACTCTCTGCCACCGGGGCTGTACTGTATCAGCTTTGGTGTAGAGGGATCCAAGATTGGCAAAGTGACGTGAGATCAATATCGTGTGCAGTGCGCGGTGGACACCCTCTCAGGAAGCAATCAACCGTGGAGACGGTTGTTGGTGCTGCACCAAGGTCCTGGAAGGCTGCTGAAGGAGGAGAATGAGGCGGGATTGCTGAGACTTGTACCGCACAAAGGGAGAGTTAGTCTTGGTCGTGACGCTTACTGGGGCGGCGGTAGCGGCGGAAGTTTTTCTCATATGGCATGCCAGGCCAGCGGCAGCGCGTGAAGCGTAGGATACGGTAGCGTAGAGATGGGACATCGTGCCGTGCGAGAAGCGACTCCACGTAAGAGCACGGTGGCGGGATGAGCGCCAGCGCTGGATGTGGCCGGGCATGTCTGGATGCGTTTCGCTGAAATTGCTGGCTGGACTCCTCACGCAGAGGAGGTGAAAGAGGGGCAGCCGACAAAGATGGCCGAATCACGGCCACCCGTTTGCAGCGCCATGACCCGACCTCCACCTCGTCATCGCATTCTCCCCCGTCCATATCGATGCTGAGCTGCATGGTGGAGACCGTGGAGGACATCGAAGCACCGAAGTGGCCTGCTTAGACTTCGCCGCGGCCAGCCTATTTCAACCCAGTGGTCGCCGGCGGAGGCGAAGGAGGCTCCAGTGCTTCTGATCCGGCAGATCTGTCCAATCCTGACAGACCAGCGTGGCCATCTGAGCCAAAGGTTGATCTGCAGTTGGCTTTCTGAGACGTACCTGTTCCTGACGCAAGACGACCCCAGAAACGCCATCATCGTGCGCACTGACCTGATTCATTGGTGGAGTCTTGACGCTCTCCCGAATTGCTTGCATCTCGTCGGGAGCGCTAGTTACAAGAATGGCTCAGAGAGGCAGACGGTGCAGACCCTGAGCCTGCTCTCCATTAGCAGAGCAGCTTTGGTGCTTCGCTGCTCCCAACAAGACTAGGACCACGCCTGCCACTCTTGTCCGGAAGGAAGCCGCAATCGTTCTTATCTCGGCCGAAATAAGCCATTCCCCTATCTCCGTCCAGCTGCAGCAGGGTGAATAGCATCGAAGTCCTACTTATCCATCTTTTCCAACGGAATCTAAATAAATTGATCGCAGGAATGGATATGCAGATAATTCCGGGTGACCGACCAAAGCATACCGCCATAAACAAGCCATAGATTGACTTTGATGATGTACAGGCACACTTTTAGGCCGTCCACGCTGCTGGCGCGCATCTCCCGATTCGATGTCGGTCATGCACTGCAGCAGGGAGGGGAAACAGTGTGGGGTTTGAAGTGGGCAAGTGGGGGGTACAGCATGCAGCTGAAGCATTAGGGTTGGCTCTCAGGGAGAATGCAGAATGAAGGTGCAGCATAACATTCAGATGTGCTCCGTGTGATGATGTGATGATGCAAGATATGCTTTTGACAGAAAGAGGATTGACAGCTGCACTACCATCAAATCAAACAATCTGCCGAGAGGGCATGCACTGGAGACAGATGAAGGTATATGTATCGGAATTGCTTCCGCATGTCTGAAGCTGCTGCTAAGTCTATCCCGGATATTTGTAGAACAGCCCAGTAAAGATGGCGTCCAATTGCCTGCAGCATGACTCTTCGTCGTCTCAATCAAACCATGGTGTAGCCATGTGCTCCGCTTGTGCCTACTCCTGATGCTCATGTCATTATTGCCGCAATCTTCCATGGATTTCTATCGCATTTGCTCGACTAGACCCTGCACACACGCGATTGGATGGTGCTCTTAGCCTTTCCTGCATTATGCACTCTCGCATGACTCGTAGCGAGTTCGATACAGCTGAGCCAAAACTAGCCTCCTCGCGGAATCAATGGCTTATAGATGCAAACCATCACATCTTGGGTCGGCTGACCATTGACGTAGGTGGGCTGGCGTTTCAGAATACCCTGAAGAACGGATCTTGTCGCTCTTGCCAGCATGGACATCGGAACTAGAGCCAATTGTCTGTACGACAATTGTGTCGTTGGCATAGATTCGATGACATAAAGATCATCGGTCACTACCCCAAACCACAACATTCCCTTGAGCGAAGATAAGAAATCAGTACAAGCGTGAAAGTCAAAAGAGAGGTTACCCTACCGTCACCACCCGCGCTACACCACTCCTTGCGTGCCTCGTTAAAGGCAACGGCACTTACGACATCCTTCTTGCTACTTCCACTTTCCGCTATGCCGTGACGCAGCTTGTGCACCACCTTTCCAGTTAAATGATCCCAGACGAGAATGCGTCCATTCTCCGAGCCACTAAGGACAAAATGATCTTTGAGCGCAAGCGTGCTTCCGATTCGATAGTTCTCATTTGTGAACTCAGAGTCCGCGTACGACTGTAGCAGCTTGCCATCGGCCTTATCAAATAATCTGAGCGTCGAGTCCAGTGAACTCACCAGCAAGCTGTCATTCTGCAACGTCGGCGTGACGCTCGTGACCGGATCTGCTCGTCCCTGTTCGTTAGCAAACACGAGATCATCTCTCACTTCTTCCATCTCGACTGTAGTCCCGCAAAGTAGCAACCATCTGAACCCCAAACAAAACGAAAAGAAACCTCAAAGACTCACGTCCAACAACATCCACGCTGCACACCCCCATCCGCACATCATACACTCTAACCCTCCCATCCACATTCCCCGCCACAATCTCCGCCCCACTCACCTTCACACTCACCACACTATCCCCCGCCTCCTCCAAACTCATCAGCGCCTTCCCACTCCCACTCCTCACATCCCACACCTTAACGCTCATATCCGCACTCCCACTCACCACCACATTCGCCCCACCCCCCGCGCCTCCGCCTGCCTCTCCTCCATCCTCCCCTCCAAACGCCACCGCATTGACCCTCCCACCGTGCCCGCTCCACCTCCGCTTCGTGACCGCAGTCGCGGTGTCCCAGAGGAAGACGAGCTTGTCGCCGCCGACGGAGGCGAAGGAGGCGTTGTCCGGCGCGATGGCGAGCCCGAGGATCTCGTAGCCGTGGGCGGAGAAGGATTGGATGAGGGAGGAGGTGGCGGGGTTGAAGAGGCGGATGGTGCGGTCGGTGGAGCCGGTGAGGATCTGGGTGGTGTTAGTGAGGGACGAAAGGAGGGTGCGAAGTTTGAGGTCATGGGCATGGGGGGGGAGAGGAGAGCGGTCGGGGAGGACGAGAAGGAGGGAGGCTGGCTTACGTATTGGCCTGAGCCGGCGCTGTAGGTTACGGCGTGGACGGGTCCTGAGAAGGTGATGTTAGTAATTGAATGAAATCTGTATATGAGCGCATGATCGGTTGCGATTACCATTATGGCCAGTCAGCTTCGTGAGCTGGCGAGTTGGGAATTCTGAGCCCATTTCGCGGCAAGGAAAGTGTTTCTCTAGAGGTAGGAATCTAAAAAGTGGGCGCGAGCATGGACGTCACTGTAGAAGCACTCACGAACGCTACACGAGGTCACGCGACTAGATAACACCTCCTTGAATTACACAATACGTATGATAGACATCAAGGCCAAGATCCATGAAGCTCAAGTAGTATATCCGCTATCCTAGTACATACATCCCGTGGCAACTGCAACCAAAAATATTCAAGCATTAGAAAGGAGAATGAAGGGGCAGCAACCAGGCATAATGTCCCGAAAGAATCTATGCAATAGATGCACAGGTGGAAAAGAGCTGCTATCTCAATGAGAGAATTACAAATTTGACACGGATAGAAGGGAAAACATAAAGGGCAAAGGTATCTCGATGTAATGTCAGCAGCTTTCCCCCAAACCGTAATTTTTGCGAACCACTGCTTCCAAAATCTCCTATCCATACAGCTTAACGACGACCCGAACGGTTCACGCTGCCCTGCATCTGCTCCACCTCCGATTCCAGCTGCTTGATCATGGCATGACTCTGCTCGAGATCCTTGTTGAGCCGGTCGCGCTCGGCAATGAGCTTCTGCTCCCACTGCCGGAAGCGCTGCTCCTCGACCTTGACCTGTTCGGTGAAGCGCTTGCGCAGCGCCTCCTCCTCCTCCTTGAACTTGGGGTTGTCGAGCTTGCGGGGGCGGGCCTCGCCGAACTTGCGCGTCTCCATCTGCGAGGCGCGGTAGACCTCGTAGTGGTTTTCTTCGGTCGTGTGGATGAGGTCGAGCATGTGTGTGCGGATCAGGATGGCGCGTAGCTTCTTGAAGTCGCAGTGGTCTTCGTTCTCTACCTCGGCGACGCCCCAGGCGTACTGTCGGCCTTTCAGGGTGCGGCCGTCGTTGGTCTGCACGTCTTTTTCCGAGCCGATCACGGAGAAGGGCATCGCTGCGATGAGACTGCGCGCGTAGTTGAGGCCGGCTTCGTCATCTTCCTCAAGTGGTGGTTGGTACATCTTAATGCCTTGAGCCTCGATAGTGTCCCGGATCTAGCATGCATCATTAGACTTATTTCGGAGGCGCATGAACGGATCATCATACCCTGGCCTTGAATTTGGCGAGATCTGAAGGGCTGAGTGTATCTGCCTTAGCAACGACTGGAATAAGGTTTACACGAGTGCTGAGACGGTTCATGACTTCAATGTCAAGTGGTTTGAGGCCATGGCCGGTTGGGCGAATAAAGTAGAGGCATGCGTGAACACGAAGGTCGATTTTCTCTGTTCGCCGCGGCTGCTGCTCTTGCAACATGTATGATTCGTGTTGGTCATCCAAAAACTCAATGATGGGTTGCCATGAATCCCGATTGTTCACGTAGTCTCCAAAACCAGGTGTGTCGATCACAGTCAGTCGGACTAGATATCATAGAGTTAGTCTCGTAGTTGAAGGATGATAGGAGCTTCCAAGGCTCATCCCACTGTGTGCCTACCTTTGAAAAACTTCTCCTCAAGCTCTGCCTTGGTGATCTCAATCTCGACTGTCTTGTCAACCTGCTTCGCATGCCTTCGCTTGTGGTCTGCATAGTTTTTGATGGTTGTAGAAAAGAGCGTGTTGATAAAAGTCGTCTTTCCAAGCCCCGATTCGCCAGCAACCTATGCAGTATGAGAACCGTTGTGGCAAGCGGCCAGAGCTTTCCTACCATTATCGTGAACGCCGCGCCCCGTTTCGCCACAATCTTGTGCCTGGTTTTCAGTCAATCTTTAATGTCTTAAACTTGGTTCGATGGTATTAGCTGCATACCGTTGGTTAGGGAGCTAGGAGGAATTAGCAAACGATGCATACTTCACGTTTGGGAAACACGACTCACGTTAGCGATACCAATTGGGGAAGGTGATTCAGCCATATTTGACAGCAACTCGGAGATGTTCGTGAGGCAACGGTGGTAGAATTGGGTGAAGACGCTGGGCGCATTAGCTTGAATTAATTCGGTACCCATGGGAGTGAATCCATTCGCGTGGCCGAAGTACGGACGAGACTTCAAGATAGAATAGACTCACAGAGACTAGAGATATCGCAAACTGCAGGTACGACAAACGAATGTCAACAAAGACGAGCGATGGTCGTACGACTCGAATGGGGAAATTGGGCTGTCGTAGAGAAGTCGCGAGCAAAAGCTATCGGACCCTGCGAGGCGCCCCTTTCCACAAATCCACCAAGCCGACCAATGCGCGATGCTGCTCTGGAGAAGCTGGCGAGCGGTGAGAGACGCCCGGCAGAACCTTCAGAAAAAATGCCCCTGCACGCCCTGCTACAACACTCCCGCACACCAATATCACTGTCGTCGCATTTCCGACTAGTCTGCGATTATGGCTGTTGGGCTTACAGGCGTGGGCTGATTCGACAAAATTATTAGCATGAAGACTGATTTTAAGGTTGGTTCCCTAACATGAGGCTTGCATATCCGGTGCTGATCTTTGTAGTTCTCCAATCTCTTGGGAACCGTTTACGGCCGAGGAAATCTCGTCTTCTCGCCAGACGGCACTTGCCTCCTGTCACCCGTAGGAAATCGTGTAACAGTCTTTGATCTCGTCAAGTAGGCTACAGCTCTCAGAATATTTAGACGGAAGTTGGCTTCTGATGTGGGCACAGCAACAAGTCTCATACACTCCCATTTGCGCATCGCAAGAATATCGCCCGACTTGCCCTCAATCCCCGAGGAAATCTTCTCCTCTCTGTCGACGAGGATGGACGCGCTATCCTTACCCACCTCCCGCGACGCATTGTACTGTACCACTTCTCATTCAAGGAGCACGTCTCCGCACTCACCTTCTCTCCTTCTGGCCGACATTTCGCAGTGGGCCTCGGCCGGAAAATCGAAATATGGCAAACGCCCTCTACACCGGGTGATGGAGCAGATGGAGAGCTGGAGTTTGCACCCTTCGTGAGACACCACCAGCACGTTGGTCATTATGATACCGTTCAGAGTATTGAATGGTCAAGTGATTCAAGATTTTTTCTAAGCGCAGCCAAGGATTTGACTGCCCGAATATGGAGCTTGAATCCTGAGGAAGGATTCGTTCCGACTGTTCTTGCTGGTCATAGACAAGCTGTCTATGCAGCGTGGTTCTCGAAAGACCAAGAAAAAATATACAGTGTTAGCAAGGATGGTGCTCTCTTCCAATGGGAATATATCGGAAAGCCAGGCATGGAAGGCCTTGAAGATGAGGAGAGCATGCAGTGGAGAATAGTACAGAAACATTTCTTCCTACAGACCAACGCCAACTTGACTTGCGCGGCCTACCACGCGGACTCAAATCTTCTAGTCGCCGGCTTCTCAAACGGTACCTTTGGCCTCTACGAACTGCCTGAATTCAGCCAAATTCACAACCTGAGTATCTCGCAAAATGACATTGACTTTGTCAGTATTAATAAATCTGGCGAATGGCTTGCTTTTGGAGCGTCTCGCCTGGGTCAACTCCTCGTCTGGGAATGGCAATCTGAGTCTTACATCCTGAAGCAACAAGGCCATTTCGATTCGATGAACGCGCTGACTTACTCGCCGGACGGCACGCGTGTGATAACCACGGCTGATGATGGCAAAATCAAGGTCTGGGATACGAAGTCAGGATTTTGTATTGTGACCTTCACAGAACATAGCAGCGGCGTTACCGCTTGCGAATTTGCCAAGCGTGGAAATGTTTTGTTTACGGCAAGTCTGGATGGCTCTGTTCGTGCATGGGACTTGATTCGTTATCGAAACTTTCGTACCTTCACAGCTCCGACTCGGCTTTCTTTCTCCTCTCTTGCGGTCGATCCTTCTGGCGAGGTTGTCTGTGCCGGCTCTCTTGACTCCTTCGATATACATACCTGGAGCGTTCAGACTGGCCAGCTCTTGGATCAACTCGCAGGTCACGAGGGCCCCGTCTCGTCTCTTGCCTTCGCGCCTGACGGTAGCTCTCTGTTAAGCGGCTCTTGGGATCATACCGTCCGGATATGGAGTATCTTTGCCCGTACGCAAACAAGCGAGCCACTTCAGCTCCAGGCTGACGTACTAGCCATTGCGGTGAGACCAGACAGCAAGCAACTTGCCGTTGCCACTATAGATGGATCTCTTAGTTTTTGGGGTATTGATAGCGGAACTCAGGAATCGGGACTTGACGCTCGACGAGATGTCAGTGGAGGTCGGAAGCTAAGCGACCGACGGACTGCGACGTCCTCAGCTGGCACAAAGTCTTTCACGAGCATCGCATTTGCAGTAGATGGCTCTTGCGTCCTTGCTTCAGGCAATAGCAATTATATCTGCCTCTACGATGTCCGCCACGGCTCACTTCTGAAGAAGTACACTGTGAGTATCAATCTTGCGCTAGACGCCACAACGCCATTCCTCAACTCTCGGAATCTTACGGAAGCCGGTCCAAGAGAGCTCATTGACACCGCTGGCGAAGCCTCCGATCTGGAAGACCGTCTCGATGAAGCACTACCCGGCTCAAAGAAGGGGAGGAAGATAGACGCTGCGAAAAGACGTACGAGACCCGAAACTCGGGTTCCAGCAATTTCATTCAATCCCACTGCGCGCAGTTTCGCCGCAGCCTCGACTGAGGGTCTTTTGATATACAGCCTCGATGCGCAAGCACAGACAAATTTCGATCCTCTAGACCTTGATATTCAGACCACACCGCAGGGAGCAATTAAAGAGTTAGAAAGGAAAGAATATCTTAAGGCTCTTCTCATGGCTTTCCGCCTTAATGACGCGGGACTACTTCGCAGGGTCTACGAATCTGTTCCGGCTGATCCACGCACAATCGCGTTAGTAGCGGGACAACTTCCTGGGGTTTATTTGGCCAGGATGTTAGCTTTTGTAACGAAAATGCTGGACGAAACACAGCACCTTGAATTCGGCCTGTGGTGGGTAAGAGCGCTGTTGGAGAAACATGGTCGCGCAGTGAAAGAACGGAAAGGCGAGTTTGCAGCAGAAATGAGAGGTCTAAGTAGAGTTCTAAAAGGGGTAGGAAGGGAAATTGGTCGTGTTGCAGAGGCCAACACCCACCAGATAGATTGGTTACTAAGTCTGAGGGAAAGACAGAGATTACTAGAGGAGGAGCAAAGGACAGTCGATGGGGCTAGATTGCTGGAGGCAGGAGAGACAAACGGCATGACTGTGCATGATGATACGCAAGACGAAAGCGACGATGAAGGCAGCTGGATGGGCATAGAAGACCGAGATATCCGAGCGGGAGAGGGAGATGAAGACGAGGTGGAATGACTGGATTAATACTTAACTTCCCCCACTTCATATCAGAAATGCCCGCCCCGCTTGAGCGACTATTTCGCTGTCATTGAGCTCAAACAACCTCACTGCAATTTTTAAAACAGGCTTCTTTATCCAGTAAGCGCAGTCGTGCAACCTTTTACGGGTAACAGAAGTGCACACTTTGGAGGAGCCGACATGAAGACGTAATTAGAGGAGGTAACTTTCACAACCCTGGTCACGTGAGCATCCAAATAATCCCGCCCATGAAGTTACTGCAACCTGACGTGATAAGATATCTTTGCGCTGACTTGCTCTTGCCTGTTGTTTTTTCTACCTATTCTGCAAAAGTCGCTTGAGAAAATGTCATTATCATACAGATGTTTGACTAGTGCAATACTGAGTGCCGCCGACTGCGCCAGTCAAGGCTACGCTTCGTATGCATGGCGCGCGCAGCTGCCTACATGCCGTGTGCCTCGTTAATTGCCTCAAGGTTGAGAGTGCTACACTATGGGCAGGTCTACCAACGATAGACACGAATGGATGGCTTGAGCGCTGCCGCAAGCATCTTCACGGTCCTGCAGGTTACTATCGAGGTTGTCGAGTACCTCAAGGATATCAAAAATGCCCCACAAGAGTGTCAAGAGTGTCAGGCTGAGGCTTCCTCTCTACGCAACCTTTTGAACCACCTCCTCTTTCATCTTAACCAAGGAACAGGCAATGAAGCCTGGTACACAAGTATTCGAGCGCTCACCGTCGAAAATGGACCACTCGACCAGTACAGGCTGGCCCTCGAACAATTACTGTCAAGGGTAGAGATACACGATCGCCTACAGAAGGTCAAGAGGCGCTTGATGTGGAAGTTCACAAAGGAGGAGGTTTCGAGTATCCTCAGGAGAATGGAGCGCCTGAAGAGTATTATGGGCATTGCGCTTGGAACAGACCATTTGTGAGTATCATCAGATCCGTGACACGGACACATACTCATAAGAGTAGTAAGCTATCACAGGAAATCAAGAATGACACTGCCGCTATTCCAGACCTACAAGATAACACGACTGCCATTAGAGAGACCCAGAGCGCACAGCAGAACCAAGCCCTCCTACAGTGGCTCTCGCCCACCGACTTTCCCGCTAAGCAGCAAGATATAATCTCCCGGAGACAAGATGGTACAGCACAATGGTTTCTAGACTCTGCGGAGTTTAAGAGTTGGGTGGACGGGTCTGATAAGACGCTGTTCTGTCCTGGCATTCCAGGAGCTGGCAAGACTATGATGGCAGCAGTTGGAATTGACCATCTCAGCCAAACAACGAACCCTAATGATACTGGATTGGCGTACTTATTCTGCAGCTACAAGGCATCCTTTGAGCAGAATGCGCAAAATTTGTTCGCTGCTTTACTAAAGCAGCTTGTACAGCCGCGGTCGGACCTTATACGTCCGTTATGGGATCTTCAGAAGAAACGTCGTGGTGGCAAAGCGTCTTACGACGAAGTTTACAGAGCTCTATAAACCGCCTGTTCGGTCCACAAGACGGTCTATTTAATAGTAGATGCGCTGGACGAGTATGATAACAAAGACGGTACTCGTAGCGAATTGATCGATAAACTCTTCCAGCTCCAAGCGTCGACAGACGTGCGGATCCTCTTCACGTCCCGTGACTTCCTATCCATCACAGAGAAATTCAAGAAAACCCTCACGCTGAAGATGCGTGCCAGTGAAGAAGACGTCAGACGATTTGTAAAGGGCCGGCTACAACGCCTACCAAAGTGCATTCAAAACGACCAAGAGCTTCAGAACATGATAGGTAACACCATCACTAAAGCTGCGGATGGCATGTTTCTCCTTGCTCAACTACATATCGAGTCGCTCTATGACAAAAGAAACAGATCAAGGGTATTGTCTACGCTTGACAAGATATCGCGAGAGTCCGGAACACTAGATGAGGCCTACTCAAAGCGGTACGACGAGGCTATCGAACGAATCGATAGTCAATCATCAGATGATCAAAATCTTGCGAAACGCGCTTTATGTTGGATCAGTTATGCACAAAGACTACTGACGATAGATGAGTTAAGCTGTGCGCTAGCTATTGAGCCGGGCGACCAAAGTTTGAACCGTGATAACGTTTATGATGTTGAAGACATTACTTCTGTGTGCGCAAGGCTCGTCACTATCGATGTAGAAAGTGGAGTTATCCGTCTCGTGCACTACACGACGCAGGAATACTTTGAGCGAGTACGAATGACATGGAACCCCGAAGCCCAGGTCGACATAGCAACGACTTGTCTTACGTATCTGTGTTTTGATACGTTTCAGAGCGGCAGCTGTGATAGCGACGCGGCTTGGGAACAAAGACTGGCCGAAAATATGTTCTTTGTTTACTCAGCGCAGTTCTGGAGCGAACACATGCGGCCAGTACAGACTACCCATCTCTCAGAGATTGCCTTGACCTTCCTTTGCAACGGCACGTTGGTTGACAGCGCTATCCAGGCTGCATCATTACCAAGACATTGTTGCGAAGACGATAGTCAGTCGTTTCCACACCTTGCAAGCGGATTGCATCTTACGGCACGGAACGGGCTTCAAACTTTGACGAGGCTTCTCATTACGGACGAAAAGCTCGGACTGGAGGTCGACGTGAAGGACGCTTGCAACCGGACGCCGCTATGGTGGGCTGCAGACCGCGGGCATGAGGCGATAGTGCGGCTGCTGCTCGAGACGGGCAAGGTCGACGTTGACTCGAGGGACATAATTGGGAAGACGCCGCTAGGCCAGGCTGCAGTGCAAGGGCACGAGGCGGTGGTGCGGCTGCTAGTCGAGACGGGCAAGGTCGACGTGAACTCGAGGGATGATATCAAGTGCACGCCGCTATGTGTGGCTGCGTTTCACGGGCACGAGGCGGTGATGCGGCTGCTGCTCGAGACGGGCGAGGTCGACGTCAATTCGACGGATGAGTTAGATATCACGCATACGCCGCTACGACAGGCTGCGGAGTACGGGTACGAGGCGATAGTACGGCTGCTCCTTAAAACGGGTAGAGCCAAACTCTTTGCGGAGCGTGCGGAGCATGCGTGGCGTGAGTCGCCGCCATCGACAGCTGCGTTGCGGCTGCTTGAACGTTGTGGGGTTTCAGGTATTTACGTTTTCTCGATCGACTCCTCGAGCTTTCGATTTATTGTAAACACAGGAAGCTAACCTCCAGTCAAGTTATACTCACCCAGCATAAAGGGAGGATGAGCGCTAGAGTACTGTACCATGGCCGTCAAATAGACAGTATCTGGAATCTAGTGGGCTAGTACTGTATTACGAAAACATCCAGCTTTGCATGAGTGGCAATCAAATTCCGGCTACATAAGAGAAGAGCCTACGAGCGAGTTCTAGGGATTTAAGTGTGATAAGCAGCGGAAACTGTCAAAACCCCTGGCCTGCATGTACTTATGAATCAGTATCTATCTATACACCTATAGACCTCTACGTAAGGCCGCTAAGAGGCCATAAGTACGGACCTCAGGTACCTCATACATAATTACCTATTTTCCCTACGGAGCTCCACACGGAGTTCGTCAGAAGTTACTAGTAGCTTATCATTGCCATTACCATACTGCCACAACCAATTCTCGAGCAAGGACCAGAAAAAGAACATTTTAAGTTTCGTACCTGATCCGGATAAGTTCCACCATGCGCATCAAATAGCCATCTTAGGTCGGAAGCTTCACATCTTTTCCATCCACTACACATAACTACAGAATTTTGGCCGTGGATTCGAAAGCGAGTGTGCGAGATGATATATTTGCGATTGACTTCCCAGAGACTAGAAGCCTCAATACGGTAACAAACGAACTTTTAAATCTCCACTTTCATTTACCCGGTATTCGCGCCATGACGGAATGCCCACTTGATGAAGCTTTCCAATCCCGCATCTACAAAAGCAATTGGGATTGGATCCATGATTTTCCTATTGAGTTCAACTGTTCTTTTTCTCATATCAATAATGCATTCTATATGGCTCCTTCCCATGATTTTCTCTTTTCTCCCATCAGCTCTTGGCGTTATCGGTCCTCCAGCAAACTCATCAACAAACTCGACTCTCTTGAACCCGATCCTGCCAGGATTTCATCCCGATCCCAGTTGTGTCTTTGTATCTGAATGGAATAATACATTTTTCTGTGCCTCTTCTAGCTTCGAGGCATTCCCAGGGGTTCCGATCCATGCCAGCAGGGATCTTCAGAACTGGAAGCTTGTTGGCAACGCTCTGAATAGACCCGAGCAGATTCCAGACCTTGCAATCACCAACAAGTCAACAAGCGGCATCTGGGCTCCTGCACTCAGATTTCATAACGGAACGTTCTATATTACCACGACATTGGTGTTTGATGATCAGCCCCAAACCAACCTTTCCCGATGGTATAATATTCTGCTTTCGTCTAATAATCCCTACAACGAATCCTCTTGGACTGATCCAATACACTTTGATTTTGTCGGCTATGACACATCTCTCTTCTGGGATTCTGACGGTTCTGTCTACGTGACGGGATCTCACCCTTACAATCTCCAACCTGGCATCAATCAAGCTCCAATCAGTCTCACTACTGGCGCTGTCGGTTCGATCACCAACGTTTGGAATGGAACTGGTGGTCTTGCACCGGAAGGACCTCATGTGTACTTCAAAGATGACTGGTACTACCTCATGATTGCTGAAGGCGGAACTGGCCTAAATCATGAGGAAGATATTGCACGCTCAAGGAACATCAACGGCCCATATGAGTCCAATCCGGCTAATCCAATAGTTACCAATGCGAACACAAGCGCTTATTTCCAGACAGTAGGCCATGCTGATCTCTTCCAGGACGCGAATGGAAACTGGTGGGGATGCGCTCTCTCGACACGATCAGGACCCGAATACATCGTCTATCCCATGGGCCGTGAGACTGTCCTTACATCCGTCACCTGGGCATCCGGCAAATTCCCTGTCTTCACCAATGTCAGCGGCACCGAAACAAGCTGGCCTCTTCCCCCTTCCGACCTCTCCATCCCAGGCTCCGGCCCCTTCATCAACGCCCCCGATGCCTACACCTTTCCTCCCGGCTCCACGATCCCCGCGCACTTCGCCTTCTGGCGCCTCCCGATCTCCCAAAACTACGTCGTATCGCCTTCCGAGCGTCCCAACTCCCTTCGCCTCACCGCCTCCACCCTCAACCTAACAGGCTACGACGGCAACTACGCCGCCACCGGTCAAACCTTCCTCGGCCGGCGCCAAGTCGACTCCTTCTTCACCTACAGCGTCACTCTATCCTTCGCGCCCACCGCAGCCGAGCACGAAGCTGGCGTCAGCGTCTTCCTCGTGCAGAGCCACCACATCGACCTCGGCGTCGTGCTGCTGCCTTCTTCTTCCACCTCCACCTCCAGCGCCAACGACACAGCACTAACCCCCTACTTCCGCCTGCGCACCACCACCAGCATCCCCGTCCCCGCTCCCATCCAACTCACCCCCGTGCCCGCGGCGTGGATCCAGCCGAACGCGCCGCTGGAGCTGCGCCTGCAGATCCAGGCGTGCAATCTGACGCACTATGCGTTCGGCGCGGCGCCGGTGGGTGCGGCGCACGAGATGCTGACGCTGGGGTATGGAGAGGCGGCGGCGGTGAGCTATGGGTTTACGGGGACGTTGGTCGGGGTGTATGCGACGACGAATGGAGGGGAGGAAGGAGGCGTGGAGGCGTATGTGGGGGATTGGAGGTATGAGGGGATGGGGCAGGTGAGGGATTGAGAGGGAGAGGGGGATGGGATTGTGCGGTTTGGTTGGGTGGGGGTTGAGGCTGCATGAGAAGTACCTCCGTAGTAGTGCCCGCTTTGTGGAGGTTAAAATTGCTGTGCAACGGGCGCAGGATCTAGATCGGCGAACCTTGGGCGAGATTGGCGAGCATTCATGCCGCAGATACCCGCAGTTCGCTTCGCACGCGTAGTGCACAGCAGTTTTAGGCTCCCCAAAGTACCTAGTAGGGACTACTTTATGTCGCACAACCCCAAAACCTGATCCTCATAATTTCCTTTCTCAAGTAGCGATTATTATTATGTTGTATGAGAGCACGCTGATGCAGGTCGCGAACATCAAATGTAAAAAGATACTGCTTTAATTCGCTACTAATTACTGCATAACATATTCAGATTAATAAACAATTTATCTAACACCTAACCAATGGATTTAGCTAATTTAGATACTACCCAAATTTCGCAAAGGCTATTTAAATCTCAGCCTTGTTAGAACCCTGCTGATCTTCCCTGACTGTAGACACCCTCAGATCCCAGTCCTTTCTATTCTTCAACCAACTGGTATGAGGGGATGGGTTCATGCGGTTTACGTGGGGGGAGGTTGGGGCTGTGCGATGAAGTAGTCTCCGCTTTGGCGAGGCTTACATATTGCTGCATATTGCTGCATATTGCTGCATATTGCTGCATCTTGCTGCATCTTGCTGAACCTTGCAGCACCTTGCTGAACCTTGCACAGCAATTTTAGCCTCGCCAAAGCGGAGACTACTTCTCATACAAGCCCAAAATCTGAAGGAACTTGGTCGCAATCCTCCTATCTTCCTTCTTAAGTAGCGATTATTATTATGTTGTATGAGAGCATGCTAATATAGGTTGTGAATATTAACCATAAGAAGATACTGTTTTGAGTTGCTATTAAATGCTTAATTGATAAATCTGGCTGATTTAAATACTACCTATGTTTTACAAAGGCCATTCACAACTCTACCTTCTTAAATCACTGCTAAACTTCCCAAACTATAAACAGCCGCAGATCCCAGTCCTTATTCTTCCCAACTGATATTAGGGGATGGGGTAGGTGAGAGATTGAGAGAGGGGATGAGGTCGTGCGATTCGCGTAGGTGAAGGTTGAGGTCGTAATATGATGAAGTAGTTCCCGCTTTCATGAGGCTCTGCGCGGCCATTCCTAAGTGCTCGCTTATTGCACAGCAATTTTAGCCAGGTCGTGAACGTCGAACGTGGGAATATACTGTTTTGATTCGCTGCGAAGTACTGCGCAACATATTCAGATCAATAAGTAATCTATTAGATGCCTGATCAATGGATCTGGCTGCTTCAGATGCAGCCTATGTTTCACAAGACCATTCACAACTCAGCCTTCTCAGGAACCTGCTGAACATCCCTGACCGTAGACAGCCTCAGATCCCAGTCCTTTCTTATCCTTCAACCAGCTTTCCCAGAATCAAGCTCTGCACTACAGACTCGTATCCCGCTGCCCTTGGCCCGTCCCCGCCAACCCCCTTCACTCCACACACCGCTCTCGCCCCCTCCCGATCCACGCCTTCCACAAACACAACATCCCACCCACCCACCCCCAACTCCTCCTCCCTCTCCGCCACCGTCCCCACCACCCGCACCCTCGCCGCCCCCATCGCCCTAACCAAAAACTCAAACGTCCCCAACGTCTCCTTCCCCGCCTTCCCCTTCCCCTTCCTTCCCATTGACACCGCTCCCGCAGAAACCAGCAACACCTTCTTGCCACCAAGGAGCCGATTCCCGCTCCCGTCGGCAGTCCCGTTGCCGTTCTTGGTGCGTCCGCCCGCCGAGAGAATCTGCGACAGCTGCGTCGCCGCCGGGTTCTCGAAGTCCAAGCCCGGGAGCACCAGGCTGCGGACCGCGCCGAGCGACTTCGACTCTCCCGCTGGGAGCAGGTACGGGGCGTAGGGGATGGGCGAGGGAGAGCCGGAGTCGAGGGTGTCGTCGACCCAGCGGGCGGAGAGGATGGGGAGGTGGAGGGCGAGGGCTTGCATGTATTTGGCGCTGCGGGAGTGGCGGTCTGTGAGGAGGGCGGTGAAGCCGAGGTTCTGGTATTGAGGCTTTAGGGTGAGGGATGAGGCGACTGGGGGAGTAGGGTCGGTGGGAGTGATGGAGAAGAGCTCGTCAAAGCCGTCGGGAAGGATGAGGCCGCCGTTTCGATGGACCAGGCCCATCATGCGGTCTCTTTCCGAGGAGTTGTCGATGAAGGTTACGGCGAAGGCCATGTTGGAGAAAACGCCGGAGGTTTGAGGGGAGAGGGAGTCAGAGCGAGGGGGGCCGTCTTTCTGGCCTTGCTTGATTCCGAAGCTGGTGTACGTCTGGCGGCGGGTTCGGGAAGAGGGAGTTGACGGACGAGAATCTGATGCTATACTAGGCGTCTGATCGCGGGTTCGTTGGATCGATGGGAGTGTTGACGGAGGCTTAAATTCGCCACCCTGGAAATTAGTCCAGAATGTCCTTGGGAGATAGATGTCCTTTATAGGGACAGAGACTGCCACGCTAGATGATCGTTCCTTCGCAGTGCTATCACGTTTCTTCTGTAAGAGGATCACAGTCTGAAATCCAAACACGTCTGTAGCGACATCCTCGATATCCGAGGGCCCCACCTTGTTCTCAAAACCTTGTACGATGTATATTTGCTTGCGCATGTCTTGAAGATCAACCTTGACTTGATCCCCTTTGCGTAGCTTCAGGGGCTTGACGTCTCTTGCGTCCAGTTTTGAATCAATACTCCCATCATCGAAGCGAATCTGGTACTTCCCCTCGCCAGACGGCGAAGGACCAACGTACAGGGAAGGCCAATAAGCCCAAGTTCCCCATTTACAAAGAGCTAGAACTCGATTTGGAGCTACTTCACGCGCTTCTTCGGTAACATTAGCCGCCGGGCTGATAAGAGGCAATGATAGCTGGCTTGATGCAATAGAAGAAAGGTCGGAATCTTCAGTTGGGTCATCGACTTCCATCGCATCCGCTGCCTTCGCTTGCTGTTCGAGCCGATCGCCCTTAGGAACTTTTATCTTTAGTAAAGTCTGGCCTTTTTTAGCAACCACGTTCTGGTTTTTGGTAATACTACGCATCTCCTGGGCTATAACTGTATCTTCACTGATTGAATGTGCTGAAGCACTGTCATCAATTTCTGGAAGGTCGTTATTTCTGACGGGGCTGCTGGAGGATTGCAGATTGACGGCCTGCAGTTGATCGCGAAGTTTTGGGGCTGGCTTCAAAGCTCGACCGCTCTTCCTGATGTGTGTTTCGGTGTCTGACGGGATTTTAGCCTTTGTTATTGTGCGTGGCTGAACCGCAGCTTGAGCGTTTGCCTGTGTTTGTTTGGTTATTGTCTCATCCGACGTTTGTCTCAGCGAAATCTCCTGATTCTTTGATGGTGAATCTCTGCCGTTCTCTCTAGCTGTAGACTTTGTCAAACTGGTGTCTGAAGAGTGGTGAGAACCTGCTGCTGGATTTGTCCGATCGACCCTTCGCCTCTTTGCGCGTTTGCTGGGCGACTTAGGATTTATGACTTTGAAAAATTCATCTTCAGCCGCGATAGGGTCCAGGTCATCAAGGTCCACCTGTGTATTTGCATGCGGTGGTGTAGGGTCTGCCGCAATGTCCGTAAGCTTCCTTGTCCTACGAGCACCAGGGCTACCCTTGAAGGACACTGAGCGTTGGCTACTATAAGGCGTCCTTAACAGAGGTGATAGGTGCGATCGGGCTGTATCATACGCCGCCGTGCTCCTTGAGGGAGTTGCAGACGCTGCGGCTGTGTCTGCAGGCCTATCATTGCGAGCTCGAGTCTGAGATGTCACCTCTCGGCTGGGTGTGGATGGAAGTTCAACAGGATCAGTCTCAGGTATTGCTGAAGCTGGAGATGTAACGTCGTTATCTTTCGTATTCTTGGTAAACGTCTTTCCCTGGGGTCCGCTCGCAGGTGGATCGCCCTGATGAATGCCTTTTACTCCCGAATGGCCAGGTGCAACAGTCTCAGCGACAAGCTCTCCACAGATTCCATGGTTGGAGGGAGTTTCAAGTGCACCATTTTCCAGACTGTATCCAGGGAATACCTCGACCTCTTGGAACGCTGGAACAGATGGTGTACTTCTAGGAATCGCTTCTTCGCCTCCTCCGTTGTGCACTGAATGGCTGGCGGTACTAGGAAGTGCAGGAGGCGAAGAATTACCAACCCCAGTACGTACCTTATTCCTGCGTGTTGGTGTCCATGATCGAATCTCTGAGTCCATCGGCTGTGACTTCGGTGTGGATGCTCTTGGTAGGGATTGTGAAGAGACCTGTACAGGTTCTTCAGGATTTGTCGGCTGGGAATCTGCAACAACGCCAGATTGCGTGCTTCCATTCGGTCGAGTAGATCTGTGTTCGGAGCTCGGATCATTACTTTGCTGCGAGCCTGCAACTTGTAGCTTCCCCTCTGCAGTGGCCATCCGCATTTGCATAGCTTTCGTACGTTGCGAAGATGGACTGGAGTCGGCAATTTGCATATCGCGGCCATTCTGCTTCGCAGAGATTTGCATTGTCGGACCTGCTAACTCGACTGCCTCATCCTGTTCGTACTGTGCCTGACTCTTCCGCACGTCTTGGCTCAGCTCATCGTATTCGTCATTTGATACAACATCTTCCTCATCATCATCCGACCGCCCATCATCCGAAATTTCCACCAAAACTCCCGATTTTTCGCTTCGTCGAGCCGGAGCACTGTGCGCACTACTACTCAATTCACGTCTCTTTCTTCCCAAGGACTTAATGGAGTGTCCAGATTTCGATCCAGCGATTTCGTTCAATTTCTTCAGAGCCGTACTCTTGGCCTTGCCTGCATGATCCTGTTGTATTGGACCCATACCCATATCGTCAAAGTCATCATCACATCCATCATCCATATGGCCAGGAATATTCGACCGCAGACGTCGCTCTTCTTCCTCTTTCTTTTGCCTCCGCATTTCCCGCCGTTTTTGAGACTCTTGCATGGTTAAATAAAACTCTCTCGGCTCCGTGACGGCTCGACTAAAATCGCTTCGCATGTCTTTAGTCGGGGAAGACGTCGGGGCAATGGGAGAGGAATGCCGATAGGTCTCGATGTTGGGAGAGGGACGCTGGAAGACGGGATCCGATCGCAGACCTTCTGGCAGTGGGGACGATCGAGCTTGCGTTGCATTGAACATTTGGCTCATGGACATGTCGGGACCGGCATCGTCTCGCTTGCCAAAGACAGCAGTCAAATTAGTTCCCGGTGTTTTCGCAGAGGTGGAGCTGACAATCTCGCCACAATAATTACGTTTCGAACCGGCTACAACTGGTGTCTTCGGAGCCAGAGTATCTGACGAGGGCTTTTTGACATGGAATTGGCTTTGCTGACTCAATTCATCCTCGCTTGAGCTGTGAATTAGGTCCGAGTGGCCCTCCTGGCTGTGGTGGTCTTGGCCCCATCCCCCAATAAGATTTATATGTCCAGCCTGCCCTTCAACAACGGTATGTAGTGTAGTATCATCTTCACTGTCCCTCGTACCTTGGACTCTTGGCTCTTGCACGGGATTGACAATAGACTTTCTGATGTTAGTAACCTTCTCATAGATCTGCGTGTTTCCAATTTGGGTATCTCCACCACAGTCAAGAGAAAACCCCCCAAAGGAGGCAGCTTGAGGCAACATCCTAGCATTTTGCGACGGCGGTGCTTTCATCATTGTGGGCATGTCCGAAAAGGACTTGGAATTTTTCAGATTCGTGGGTCGGTCATTGTTTGCATATTGACGTCTTGCAAGGTATTGGGGGTGGAAGCGTGCGCGAGCTTTCCAATGATGAAGCTCCTCGCCAATTTTAAATTTTTCTCTGACGTTTCTCCCGTAGCTGTCGATGGAGGATTCCTCAGTCGGAGTTTCGCGCGTCGTTGTCTTCAAAGGTGGCGTTAGTCAACAGAAGCACGAATCATGGCGGAATTCCTTCCCGGTCGCCGCGAGACCCATGTAAAGCTTAAATGCACTGACCTCAACCCTGTCAAGGGTGCTATTGATGGGATGAAATGCCTGGCTGTTCAGGCTGTCCCCTAGAGATGCCATCGTTGCCTGACTTAATGATGTAACAATGCGGTAAAGTTGTGTAGAATGAAATGCTGTGAGAGTGACTTGGCTTTGGAGCCATTGTCTAGCGCTCCACGGCTAAAGACGCGCTACAAGTTGCATTGACGAACCTCGCGCGTCAGCACGTGAGCTGTGCACTTAAACTTCCGTTTCTGGCAATCCCTCTTTCACTATGAGGTACCTAGTTACTCCGGACTCTAGACCCACAGCATATCGATTTTCTGATTCCTAGAAATCTCTCAGGCTCGGTAGCGATTGTCATATCTTTGGACTCCGCCAGTACCATCTGTGGCTCCATGCACTTCTTCGGTTATCAACATCCTGCGCGTCCTGATACATTCAAGGAGGGGTTTTTTCATTCTTTTGATCAGTATGTTGTGCAATATTACATAGTGTACAATGCCAGCGTTCAGCTTTGCATCAGCCCTAACGACTGAAATATGAACCTCAGCACGATCCGCTCCGTGAACTATGACCATAATACAACATGCTCTTCTCTATTAGATCTTGTATGCGATGATTTGAGTGAGCAGCTCGTGCACCTTACGCTTCAGGCGCTTCTCTCGAAATGCCTTACTAAGAACTTCCCAAAACAAAAACTTTTGTAAAGGCAATTGATTAAACAAGTTCCAGATCGCCGTACCTGTTGGCGAACATGCCAAGCGCTTTGATGGGAAAGATGAATTTGTAATTGGGGTATGAAATCATGCTATTCCTCAATTAGCACCGTTCGCGGGTCGAGGATTATAGCATGCCCATATTACTTGCCAGCTTTTATTGAATACTCCCTCAATCGCCTCCTGCAGCCACTCTCCATTTTTTTGCTGCCTTCCCACTACCATCCTCAGTGCCTTTTCGATTGGTGCCCTACTGGGGTAGCCTGCTTCCATCAGGGCAATACATACCCACGCCGTCTGTACCACCTGACTTTTCTCATGCTGCGCCCACTCTCCTGTCTCGCAGCTGCGGTAGCTCTCACCCCAGCCTCCATCTGCCATTTGGCGATCAAGGAAGAATTGGCACCCTCTCCGAACGCGCTCGCTATTTGCGTACGTTTCACCAACTGAGGCGAGAGACTCGAGCGCGAACATACCAGCGTACGTAAAACATATACCCCAGCTACCATACCAGCTGCCATCTTGTCGTTGTGCTTTCCGAATGTAGGCAAGCGCTCTGCCAATAAAACTCTCTATGTCATCCCGTCTGTAGTCTGGATAGTATTTCTGGAACAGCTTCAAAGCCGTTACCACCGCAGTTGTACACTCCGGATAATCATACTCGACCATGATCCTCCCGAAGACCTCCGCAGCATTCAGATATTCCAACCACTCACCTCCTCGTGTAGGCTCATAGCTGCTACACCCACCACTCGCGTTCTGCATCGTCAGCAGCACATCAACTGCACTCTTCACCCTCTCATCCCCGATCAACGTCGGGAAGTTCCCACCAGGATACCTCTGCAACATCAACACCGCCTTCAGCCCCTCGGACGTACAATCACTAACCGTATACCCCTGATCTCTCGTACTAAATCCCCAAGCGCCCTTCCTCGGATGCCGATAGCACACCTCCATCTCCGGACAATCCTCCCCAATCTGATGCTCCTCCAAGAAGCCCAACGCCTTCAGCAGCATCGGCCGCCACCTCGGATCATCCGCCAGCCGCGCCTCGCACACCGCCTGGATCAAGAAGCTCGTGTCCCAGCACTGCACACCATTGGTGCCGTTCATCAACATGCCCTCGTCCTTGACCCAAAGAAAATCCGCCATCCGCTCCCGGTGCAGACGCACGCTCTCGGCGTCGGCGCCGTCGTGGATGTAGCAGGCGAGGAAGTTCATGGGTCCGTTGACGGGCCCGAGGTTCGCGTACGCGGTGTTCTCGTCTTCGCGCCGGATGAGGTCGAAGGTGTGGGATTCGGCGCGCGAGGCGAGGGAGGGGAGGAGCGGGCGGAGGTAGGGGTTCCAGAGCTGGACGAGGGCGAGGTTGATGGTGTTGAGGAGGAGGGATTTGGGGTGGTAGTTGTCGCGGGGAGAGATGGAGTTGCGATGAGAGGAGAAGTTGATGGAATCGTAGGGTTCGGTGAAGAGTTCTTGGCGGAGGGATTTGGTAAGTGCGTTTGCGGGGTAGGAGAAGCGTCGGCTGTAGATGTAGGACATGGGAAGGAAGACTTGACGCATGTGGATCCACCATCGCCATGGTGCAATGGGTACCCAGTCGGGAAGTAGCCATAGTTCTGGTGGAACGGGATTGACGATATCCCACTGGCATACACCTAGAACGCTGAGCCAGAACTTTGCCCAATGTGGTCCATTGACTGCACCGCCCATCTGATGAAGCAGTCCTCTTGCCTTGACCATTCGTGGTTCTTCTGCACTAGCACCGCATATCCGCATCGTAGTGTAATTCATGGCCGTTCCAAACACAGAGCTTTCTCCCTCAATGTGGAGCCCCCATCCTCCATCTTTATTTTGTCTCGCGGAAAGATAATCTCTGATTGCGGCGCTGTGGGATGCTGGTATCGGTGTCTCCGTGACGTACCACGTTACAACGAGACCTGGGAGGAGAAATAGGGGCCCACCATACTCGCAGCCCCAGTGACCTGCTGGCAATTGTAGATTGGAGAAGAAGGATAGGCCATTGCGGACGGAGTCGAGTGCAGTCTTTGTCGAAGGGAGATCGGGAAGTTCCTAGGCCAGGTGTCAGACATTTTGCTATTCTATAGGTACGGAAGCTTTGGTCCGGCATACGGTGGGTAAACCCAAGAAATATTTATCTGCCGTACTCTGGGGCCACTTCTTGACTTCTTCGTTTGATTGAAGGTAATGCCATGTATGTCTCCCCTTCTCATCCAAGAGACGCCATTTTGTCCGGTCTGTGCTCCCAGTGCTTGCTATCGCCTACCAATTAGTAGACGGACCTCTATAAGAATCATTCAGTCCGTAGAAAACTTACCAGGTATCATAGCTAGAGCTGTCTCTTTTCGAAGCCAAACGCCAGCTTGACCTGCTTTTGCGCCGAGAACCTGAGAGGTCTAGAGAAGGGTTGACTCCAGGATAGTTGAATAGGGCCTTCCGTACTGTATTGAAGTTTCAGGGTCCAAGAAGTAATTTGAGGTACGAAGTACTCCGTACTGGTACTAAAGGCTTGGTTCTTTACCCCGGATTGCACGGACCACCATCGCGGCAACCTACACCTTGATACCTAAGCAGTAAAGTAGGTATGCTGTGAGATGACTGGATGGTCAGCTTCCTTCCCCGAACTGGAACGTGAGCTCAATGCGTCAACCTTTGGAAATGGTTCATCCCTCTTTGCTACAGACTTAGACCGTTGAACGTACCGCAATGGACGAAAGTTCACTTCTTAATTCAGGAAGTGCTCGATGGGTAACTGAAGGACTTGGACCCAAACGTGTTGATATTGGACGTCTTTGGTCGACTTAACCTCCTTGCTATGTAGATAAGGCCGACTCAAGAAATTCGAGGCCCTTCAGGAGCAGCTCTGCGCTATCCCACGATCTCTTTGGGCAGTACTCTGTGTCGCCGGATTCCGTTCCTCTTTCCTCATTTTCCCTTGTTTGATCGTACAAATATGAGGTAGCTAGCGTGAGCAATACCGATGTCCCAGCCGTGAATAAATGTACGCTGCCTTGCAGGATCGACTGATGGCGGAGTCCTGGTTCATCACTCATCAACAAAGCAATCTGAAGCCACTGCTAAGTGAGATCTATGTCACTGACAGCTCAAACGAAACGGGGACTAGAGAACCCTTCTAATAAAACCGTTTCGGTCTAATAAGTGAAGGCGACCATTGTAAGGCGCTTTAACGTTCTGAGACCTTTTTGCGTCACCTTCCTCAGTGCAGGCATGACCTTTATACAGTGCCGAGAGACCGCAGCAGTGCAGTCGATCCCAGCCACATTGGAGGCGAGTGCTTCACCGTTCTAGTTCACTTTGCATTTAAGAACTACAAGGACAGTTTGCAAGATGTTCTCCCGAAAGCAGAAGAGTCAATAAAACTCCTCGCTTCTGACAGCGGCTTCAGCATTCCTTCAAAACTACGTGCTGGCTGCATTGTCCCAAAATGGCCGGTGAAGCTGACAGATCACAATGTTGCTGCTGATTATGAGTGCTTAAATAATAACCTTTATGTTGATCGCCAGTTGCAAGGATTGTAGTCCGCAAACTTAGATTCCTTTGGGCCCATCAGTACGGAGGTTTACAATTGGCATATCTTCAACTGTATCAACGTGGAGTCATCTTACATACCAATTTAAGTTTTCATAAGTTCTACTTTCATATAAATACATAACGATCCACGTCATCCGCTCTTAACGAACTTATTAGTTTGTCCCCAAATTCCCAAACGAAACATCATCCATCAGATCTAAAGCGTATCCAAATCAGGGTCTTTGCCGGCGACAAGAAGCTCGGCTTTGTCGACATTGAAGACACCGTTTTCATCTGTAAGCTCCTCTTTGCGCTCAAAATAAACCGGAAAGGTAATTTCTTCTTCAGTCTCTGTTAAAGAGGCGGCGACTAGGTCGGCTTTGCTGTGATCAATTCTAAAGCTATACCAGGCATTACGGTCCCGTGGAAGAGCGCCGTATGGCTCAATTTCAAAGGGCTCTGAGTCGATGCAGAATTGTATCAAGAGGGTGTCATCCCTGGCGCTGCGCGCATCCGCAATGGCGATGAGCCTCTGATCGATAAAGTTGACCTGGTATCGCTTTTCCAGCGCCCACTTCTGACAGTCCTCTTCGGAGGCACCAATGAATTCGGTCTCAAACGTCTCATCATCGTTAAGCTCCGACTTGAATCCCTTGTTATCGCTCGGGAGAGTGTGCGATTCAACGAGCCAGAAGACTCTCCATGGTCCCCAGTGATGTTTTTCAGCTAAGGCTTTGTGAATGAACTGAGGCCATCGGTTAGCTTTGCATACTTGCTTTCAACAGATTGAGCTCACTGTTTTGGCCTCCTCGGCAATGCAGAATAGCAGGATTCGGGTCATAATAAGAAAACTATTTGTGACTGATAAACAGCCTGGAATCTACGTGATGAGATTGTAACTCTCGAAGTAGAGTCCTTCGAGAAGCAAGTTCAGTTGTCAAATGCTTGAGAACGAACTAACGACAGAAATGCACAAAAGGGGGTGCTAAACGACGCGCAAAGTCCAGAGCTTAAGTACTAGGTAGAAGATCTACTGTATGAAACAGAATGACGTCACTGTAGCCTTCTCTGATGACGAAAGGATTCGAAAGTGTGGATCTCGTAGGGTGCGGCACAGTATCACGCAGGGTATGAATGAGAGTCCGGTTTCAAGAAAGGTGATCTCAGTTACATGTTGAAGATGCGAATTGTGGTGGATTGAAGGAGATAAGGCCTGCACACAAAAGATGAGGTGAACGTATGCATAGACTCAAGTAAGTAGTTGCTCAACAGAGAGCATCGATTGTAGTGTAAAGTGGAAATGCAGAAGAGGCTACTCTTTGTACGCTATGCGCTAGTATACATGAGGCAACGACCACCACGGTACCAAGTGATACCTACTATCTCGCTATGGTAATGAGTGTCATAAAACAGTTTCCGAGGTCATCTGTAGACAGTCGACTACTATGCGACCATCAATTCTAACTGTTCCTATTTCAAATATCCGGCTTTTGAGATAAACTTGGATATGTCTAAGTGAAATACAAGCTATTCGGACTAGTCAGGGTACCTTCTGATAAATGTAGAACAACAACGAAACTGAATTCTAGTGCCATCAATCAAAGCGGCCATCTGCCCCAGTATCGTAGAGATATTGAGGGCCACCTGCCGAGACCAGCACAGAAACTGCATACCCGAATGATTACTACATATACAAGACATATCTAGGTATATTTCGAGCTGTTTACAAACGACTGAATTCGTATAGACCATAGATATCCTCACTGAATATCTTTACTCCACATACTTGTGGAGTCCATCCCAGGCGTACTAAACAATACACATCTTCGATGCTGCCAGAACCAGCTTACAAACATCCGGTATGTGCCCTTGGGTTGTTCTCCCTGCAAAATCAGTCTAAATTCTCCTTGGGTACCTAGCAACCGGTGCCACGATCAGACAAGCAAACGGTAGTACAGGTCTGGTAAACCATGACGCCCGAAATTTTGCCCGAAATACCGTTAGAAGTACATGATTGCATGATGCTACTGGCAGGACCAGCCAGATCACCTTTGACAAGGTTGGGAACTTTATCATGCCACGAGACGCAGCAGTATTTGTCAGACTCAGCGGAGGCGCCCTCGTAGCAGATTTGACGGGGTGAGATGCCAACTCCAATCTGCGGGTCGCCACCGAGCTCAGTTATAAGCGAGTCGCAGATGTCATTGCGCGCCGTGTAGTCCGTAGAACATGAGGGAGCTGCGGAGGTTTGGCAGGAACTGCGCTCTCCAATCTTAGTCGATTCCAAGCGAGCCGGCTGGGTGCCAGACGGAGGCCCCAGGTAGACGAGAGAACCATTCGCGGACTTCTGGCGAAAGAGTTCGATGTATTCATTGTTCGTGGTATCCTTTTCTGTTAGAGAAGAAGCCATGAGGCTGGTGGCGCAAGCGAGAGCGAGGGCGATCGTCGTGAGTTGCATGTTAGAGGCTGTATTGTGTACTGATGATGTATTCTAGTTATATGCCAAGGGTAAGTGATAATGGTATGTTGAAATGATATATTTTGATGAAATTTCTGAACTCTCTTAAAGCGGGCCGTCTGACATTTATACGCCTAGGTCTCACAGCTTGAGCTTATCCTTGCCTTTTAATCAGTTGTTATGACATTACCATTGTAATGTCATTGTTAGTACTGTTTCATGTTTTGCTGAGATCATATGATCAAATCCACCCTTCAAGGTATGAAGTCATTGTTTTCTTAGTTCATGTCAAGTAGCCGATACCTGTCTTATTCGACCCATGTGCTGCAGTGAGTCTCTTGCGACGTTCGTAGAACTTCAGGATGCTATGATCATGTATGCAGTAAGAAAGAATGAAAGGACAGCAGTGTGATACTCGACAAGGGACTTTCTCGCAGCGATCCGTGGCATTCTTTACGGATGTTCATATTCGTTCTGCAGAAAATCCGCACATCCTGTTGGAAATGTCCATCTTGTTGTTCATACTTTGCGGCACGCAGTCCTGCCAACATGGTCTGGTGTGCTACAATCGCCAGGCTTGGCTTTGAAAACGTAATTGCCGACTTCAAAGAAATCCACTAAAAAGGGAATCGGTACTAATAAATCTGATGAGGACCCAAGATCCTGTTGGAACCCCGTGCATCCTGTTCGGTCCGCGCCGCGGCTGAGATTCGTTTGTGCCTCAGTGCGGTTGCCTATTATTCTTTTTCTCTCTGTGGATGCCTGCGCCCAGCTTTTTGCTATACGTATTCCAAATATTACAGCGAATCTTTGTAACTTCGTTCACTGATGCCACTTTGATGAATCGAGTCGTGAAGATCAGTGGTCAGGTAAGGCTGATATGCCAACCTACCAACTGCCTTCAGCATCGTGATGCGAAAATCAATTTCCTTCAGAGCAAGTATGACGAAGAGCAACGTTTATGTTTTTTATTTGAAAGATTGACACAGAAGAATCTTCAAACCTAAGAGTAGACAAATCGAAAATGATATATACCTGCTGCAACCACAGTTCAGACAATTACGACAGGTCGAAACTTATCATTAATAACATCTCTCTCATTGCCTTCTAGAATCTCACGCTACGAACACAAAAAGCTCGAAATTTGTAGACTAATTAGCATGAATTTCTTCAGAAGTCCTTTCGGCAGGCTCTGCTTGTTCACCTTTCTGTGCTCCGCAACTATTGCAGCTCCAGTATCTGAGCTTAACAACGAAATTGACGCCTCTTTCAACAAAACAGACTTCGAAAAGCGAGATCCTGGAGATAGTAAAGACGAAGCAATCAGTGTGACTTTTAAGATTGCGGGATGGCCTAATATAGCAGAAGAAAACTGTTACGCAATGCTCTGCTTGCTGAATGGCCGTCGAGACTTGTAAGTAAAGTTTTAGATCATCAATACTTGTGAAGAAATACTAAAGAGAGGGCCCAAAGTCAAAGAACCTTGGGTGAAGGCGAAAGGACAACGAATTACAGAACCTCGGGAGGCGAGTTACGCCCATTCCAAGCCCAGAACCTGCAACAACGTCACACCGCTCAGATCAATCCAGATACAACCAGTGGAGAAGAATTTCCTTGGAGAAGCATTCACTGGAATCAACCCTCCTATTTGTTTCCTGCAACTCTGGCTGAACAGCGAAGTAAGCAATATGTTACTCATCTAATGGGAACTTGAGAATGCTTATGTGAAGAACAGGCCAAGGCGGTGTTATAGGAAGGGCTTTAGTAGCCGCCCAGGTAGGCTTCGGTAAATGGTTTCACATATCCTTCACAGGCGCGTAGGTCGACACTCAGCTCTCCTGATCGCGATGTCGATACTGCGATTGTGTACTTACTTCTAGCTAACTCTCAATAGCCCGTTTGGTACTTACTGCACTGCGCTATTTCAAACCCCCCCGGACACATCGGTGTGTGGAAAACAGCCGAAGGAGGAGTTATTCAGCAGCGAGGGTGTCAACATTGCCGATTACGCTTACCAGCTGACGAAGGACGTAAGGCCCTATCAATTCATGCATATTGCTGGTTCCAACAAGGGCCAGAAACGTTCTGAGAGCCTCGAATCATCCGCCACAGATGCCGATGACGTAACGACTGATTCTTGATACGGTTTTTGAAGATGTCAGTAAGGAAGTCTTGTGACAAAGATATGGTCCGGTATAGGTGGAGAATTGGGGTGGAGATTTGAGTAGACTGACGACAGGGAAGAAAGGGGGGAAGCGGTTTTAGAGATATGGTGGAGGAAGGGGAAAGAGAGGCTTGCATGAAGGCGAAAGTAAAATACTTTGCAATCCCTGTATGGAGCTGGCCTCACTTTACAAGGATTCAATAATACAGTGGTTTAGGTTCTGAAATTGTGTAGGCGATTGTTAGAGCTGCTACTGTATGTTAGAAGTATGAGCCGGACATCTTATGGTTGGTATTTCTTGAAGTAAGTTACCTAATAGGTTTGGGGCTAAGCGTAGGTGCCTAAAGTAAAGTTCTCTCAGCTGCGCTACACCTAATTTGGATAGTGTCAGGCTGATTCTCAACACTGTACGCAGTTCAAATCTTTCGATGGAGTAGCCCTGAATCACGACGCACACTGAGAAGTAGCTGAGTCGAGGTTGAGCCGGTTGCCTAAAACCTTTTTCCGTCTATCCAGCTACGCTAGCCTCGCTCTAACCTATCTCCATCATTGAGGTTGGGTGGTAGTGAGCGAAATGACAGATTACATCCCCAATCATGGGAGAGATCTTGAAGGAAGGAACAATAGAAAAAAGATTAGTACCAGATATGTCTCAAACAGTGCAATTATCTGCGCTGCTGCATCGACTTCAGCCCAGAAATCTATTGGCGGCCTTATTCTTGCTGGCTGTATCACTCAGAGATTCAGTCCTGGCGGCATTTTTTAATCGCTCAGTCATGTGCAATTCTTTTGCCAGTCATTTTGCCTTGGTGAGAATTGCCTTCTCAAAAGATACAAAAAACAGAAAGAAGTTCGCTTTCAAATAGGACATCGAAACCACCTCGACGGTAACCAATGGAATTATCATGACAGGGTAAAAGAAGATAATTGCCGTGTATGTGGGCCACCGCGCAATGCCTTGGCAGAGTAACTCTGCGTAAAGAAAATGAGGTGTACTTTTCTAGAAGAGAAGGTTTCCGAGGGTCCAGGAGTGGCCACAGTCATTGCTCACGACTGTTAATAGAGGACCATGGGAAACCTCAATGTGGATACAGAGTTTGAGTTGCTTGGAGTCAAAACTACGACTTTTCAGAAACATTTTCTGAGCCGTTGATGGCAGGTTTCTTTTCCTTGT
>ML991879.1:0-56601 GCA_010094025.1 Viridothelium virens | reverse complement strand
AGGAGCATGGGATTTGGGTGCTGGAATGGCCCCCATACTCGCCTGATTTGAACCCTATTGAACACCTTTGGTGGGCCCTCAAAAACCATGTTTTGGAGGCCTATCCACATCTCGCAGAGCAGGGCAACACTAAAGAAGCAACCGAGAACCTAATCAAAGCATGTCAAGAACAGTGGTGGAAAATACGCAGGTCCCTGCTACGGAAGCTGATTCAGAGTATGCCTAGGAGGATCAAGGCAGTCATTAAGGCTAGAGGTTGGCACACAAAATATTGACTAGCTAGCTAGGTAGCTACAACATCTAGCTATCTCTACACCAAATTTCATAGCTCTGCGAGCTTACACGCAGTAACAATGGCTTCATATCTACTGCATTGGAGGGGAGGTTTGGCCGATAATTAGCCGGTGTCGGGAAACTTGACCCCTAGTACTGTAGCGTACTCAAAGTTAGGAGGCTGATGTACGTAAATTGCTGCGCACAAATTTTGCCCCGCAGCCCCACCATTCACATTCCCACCCACGTGAAGTCGCGCCACCCAAGCCTGCCTGAGGGCAGGGTTCGCGGTTAGTGCATCATCGCGCCGATGAATCATGGCGAACGAGAGTTTTTCTCGCTCGACACCATCAATTCCACGATGTCCAGGTAGCGTCTACAGTCGAGACCCATTTCTAAGGGCATGATGGGGGAGGCGCAGAACGCCAATGGCGTGACACATTACCAGAAATTCAGTTTGTGATTCGTCTTCCTTTCTTTTCACATCTCATCTGCTCATTCCTCTTCGCAGAAAGAGTCTCTACGCAGCCAGAAAATCCATTCTCAAAACTCATTCCGGACCAGTCAATTGCTATCATTCCATCCTTCACCCTTGAGTCTGGCGTTACCCTTCGTAATGTTCCAATCGCATACAAGACGTACGGTGCTCTTGCTCCAGAGGCCGACAATGCTATGATTATATGTCATGCCTTGACAGGCAGCGCAGATGTGGGCGATTGGTGGGGACCTCTTCTCGGTGGACCTGGCAAGGCTTTCGATGTCTCAAGGTTCTTCGTTATCTGCATAAACAGTCTCGGGAGTCCCTACGGCAGCGCCAGCCCGGTCACAAACATCGATGGAGATCCTGCAAAAGGCCACTACGGCCCAGAATTCCCCCTTACCACAATACGAGACGATGTTAATATATTCAAAGCCCTGCTTGACGATCTGGGCGTACGTCAAATCGCAGCTGTGGTCGGAGGTTCGATGGGAGGCATGTTGATCTTAGAATTCGCATATTTCGGAAAGGATTACGTGAGGACTATTATCCCAATCGCAACATCTGCACGATATAGCGCATGGGGAATAAGCTGGGGAGAAGCTCAACGGCAGAGCATCTATAGCGACCCAAAATACGAGGACGGATACTACTCCTTCGACGACCCCCCGTCTACAGGTCTCGCTGCAGCGCGCATGTCTGCTCTCCTCACCTACCGCAGCCGCAACTCCTTCGAAGCACGCTTCGGACGCAACATCCCCGATCCATCCCGCCGCCAGAATATCAACGGCTCTGACAGGCCCTCCACCCCTACGAACGAGCACTTCGCCATCCACAACGACGGCCACCGCAACGCCGGCTCTCCCCGACCCTCACGCGTCAACAGCACCACCTCCCTCCGTCCCTCCGCCTCCAACAACAACGACGTCCCCACAGTCATGGACCCCCAATTCCACGGCACCACGCCCCTCTCCACCTCGCCTCCCCGTCGAACTGCCTCCTCCTCCGACCCCCGCAAACCCGCGCCGACCTACTTCTCCGCGCAGTCCTACCTCCGCTACCAGGGCTCGAAATTCATCGCCCGCTTCGACGCCAACTGCTACATCGCCATCACGCGCAAGCTCGACACGCACGACATCTCGCGCGGCCGCGTCCCCGCCTCGACCGCCGCGTCTCCCGAGGAAGCCCTCCGCGTCGCTCTCTCGCAGATTGCCCAGCCGGCGCTCATTCTCGGCATCGAGTCTGATGGCCTCTTCACTTTTGCTGAGCAGCAGGAGCTTGCGGCGGCGATTCCCGGCGCGTTGCTCAAGACTATCGATAGTAGTGAGGGGCACGATGCGTTTCTGCTTGAGTTCCGGCAAGTGAATGCGCACTTGGTGGAGTTCCTGGAGCGGGAGTTGGAGGATATTATGGCGAGGGAGCCGAGGATGGCGGCGGCTGGGGAGGATGTCGGAGCTGGGGGGGAGGGGTTGTGCGTGGTGAAAGGCAGTACGTTTGGGGAGGCGGAAGTGGAGGATATCACGGCGTGGTAGGAAGACTTACATTAATGACGGGACGGGACGGGTATCTGGTTTGGGGTGCCGTCATTAATAGCGAACCCCGTCAGACACAGGTGTCTACAAGTGTTGCAGTGGGTTGAGGTTGTGCTGCACGCGAAGTTCGTTCTGAGTTTTGTTAAGCCATAAAGTGCGGAGTATGCTCGCTGCATGGGTCTGGGATGACCTTTGCTCTACTCTGAACACTACCGTTCGGAAGTACAGATTTACACCGCGTCAGCGAATGAAGCCCAGAGACAAAAGAGTAAGATTCCACGAAGTTGGGCAGAATACTCGGATCAAGCGGCTTTCGCTGTGCTTGCGAAAAGCCAAGGGAAGGGAAAGACGGTGGGAACGATAGCTTAATTCAATGTGGCTTTTAATGGGAGCCGAGTCCAGAAGTACAAAGCCAGCCAAAGCAACTGAATACAACTCAAGAATTTTCCATGCCAGATGACCATTGCACGAAAAGGGGGGAAAGGGGTTAGAGTGGGGCAGAAACAACACCAAAGTCAGGGGAAGGACTGAAACACGTTGAAGTAACAAAGACCTTATGCTCGGAGGGGAGAAACAACCATATGAAGCAATGCACAACCAGCGATGACGAAGATGCAATCCTTCCAAGCACCTACTCGTCGTCATCGTCCTCATCCTCATCACTCTCCGCATTCTCAAGCCATTCCATGAACTTTTCCGCTGACTTCCTGACCTTCTTGCTCGTCGACAGATCAACATATTTCTTACTCGCCTTCGTCCCCCAACTCTTCAGGACCTCTTCCGTGACGACGTCATTGTCGTAGTACTTCATCAAGATGGCGGAGACCTGCGGTACCAAGTTCGGCTTCTCGATTCCCACGAAGCGTTCGGTGCCACCCAGCAAGGCCTTCTGGTGCCGATCACTACCGTCGATCATCTTGCGCAGCATGCCAGCACGGGGTTCAATCTGCTTGACGATGGCGTCATCGAAGACAGTCTGCGCAAGCACAGTGAGGGTACGGTGCTTCTTCTCGATGCCGAGTTCCTGTGCCTTGCGATAGATATCCACATCGCTGACCTTGCCAACACCACCAGCCTCTGCCGCAGCAGTGCCAATCCAGCTGCCAAGCTGATCATAGGCAGTATTCGTGCCCCCTTCGCCATCGTCATCAGCATCGCCACCATTGATGACAAGCGTGCGTTTCAGCTCGTCCGGCAGATCCTTCTGGCGCGCTTTGACCGCGGCTTCAGACGTGTCGACCGACCATTCGACTTCTTTGGCGTCCTCAACGATATCGATTTCCTTGGCTTCGGCTGCGATGCGCCGAGTGAACTCATCGTCGCTGCCCGCTTCGAGCTCGACATCACCGTTGGCGTCGGAGCCGCCGTGGTCCGAGCCGCTCTCGCCGGGGCTGTTGCCGCCGCTGCCGTTACCATTGCCGTTGGCACCCTCGTCGTGGTCTCCGCTGGCCTCGGCTTCCTTGCGGGCCTTGCGCTCGGCTTTCTTGGTGGACTTATCCTTTTTACCTTTCTTGGGTTGGTTCTTGAGGATGAAAGAGCTGAGCTTGAGGCGAGGGTCGGTTTCGGAACGTTGACCACAGGCCTTGCAGTCGAGGAAGATGCGACCGTCTTTGATATTGACATCAGTTTCAGGATTCTTGCACTTCTTGCAGAGGACGAATTTGTTGATGAATCCATCTAGATAGTCTTGAAGTTTGCCAGCGTCATGAGCACCGTTGATGATCCAGCGGTCATCATTGGGGTTATTGTTGGTCTGGGCTCCGAGTTCAAATCCAAAGTACTTAATGATATCTATTGCACAATGTATGGTTAGAAAATTGAAACAATGATATGACACGGACTGGACTGACAGGAAGGAGGACGGGCAAGCGAGTTGGCGACGCTGCTCAGGTTGGCGACGACGGTCTTGATACCATTCCCCTTGCCTTCAATCTTGGACTGGAGACGCTCCATCTTGTAACGATAGAAGGGGTCGGTGACATCCTAGAATATATCAGTATACATTACCATGTGGAGGGAATTGACTGGGAGTTCATACACGACGAATGTTGATGGTAGTCATGGTGGTGGTATTGGAAAGGAGTTTTGCTTAAATCTGCGAGGCTGGGTATGGGATGCTTAGTGAGGCAAGAGAGAGCTGCCTGAAAGATGAAGACATGCAGTATTACAGATCACACAGTGATCGCAAATTGCTTTTTGTTAGTGGTCGAGAGACGTAAGGAAGCCAGGTTAGCCGTTTGCACTATGGTAACCGCTACAAGGTCTGCGCAAGGTGCGAAACGCTCGCAGCTCGGGAGGAGGATCGTGACTGAAATGGTGGGCGCGGGACGAATACATAAACACCGCAATGTGCTTTGTCGAGCTGATGGCGGCTTTGTGGGTAAGATGCTGGGCTGATTGTGTAGGCCGAGAAAGTAGACGCTGACCGTTCGTACGCAGACGGGCAGGCTTTATCGACGGAAGGCACACACTTTCGGAGGTAGTCTTGATGGATAGACGTCGAGTGCAGCAGATTGCAGACAAGCGGATGAATGTGGTGGAGGAAAAATAAAAGGTAGGAGGAAGACAGATGAAGGCGGAACTTTAACGCTCGAGTCTGACCAAAGGCCCTGTTGGCTGCCTGCACGTGCCTCGCAATAGTCTCAGCCAGAACTCCGACTCTCACTGCCCCTTCCCACAATTTTACTGCAGCAATCTGACAGCGAATTCTGCTGACAAAGTCGCAAATGGAGTCTGGTTGCTGGTCGACTGCATCAAACTTTGACACGCAAGCTATGAGTTTGTGGGTACGCGTTCACTCACCATCGCCAGAGTTGGACTCAACAATGGCCACATTGATCTTTTCGTCGTAATGACGCACTCCACGTGAATTTTCCTCCCCGGCAGAATCCCGTCTCACTCATTAGTGCCATTCTATTGATTCATTGGTCATTCGACATCCATCAAGCGTCTCACTGGTCTAGAACTGTTGCTTGTGGTACTGCGAGCACATGTCCGGAGTATGACCATGCAGCTGGACTACTCCCTTTATCTCGTGACTGATTCGACGAAGCCCATCCTGGGTGACCGCAACCTGGTGGACATCGTTCGTTCTGCTGTTGAAGGAGGCATGTCTCTTGCATACCCTCAACCATGTAGTGCTGCCCGTTGACCTGGCGATCAGGCGTCTCGGTCGTGCAGTATCGAGATAAGACGAGTGAAACCGCAGACCTTATCGAAACTGCTAAACAGTTGCACAGCGTCACCAGAACTCATGGCGTACCTCTGCTTATCAATGATAGAGTTGATGTCGCCCTTGCCGTCGGTGCAGAGGGTGTTCATATCGGGCAGGATGATATGGGTAGGGCAATTATCTCTTTACCTCCTAGATTCCAAATCATGCATGTCATATCTTCGTTAGTAGAAATAGGAATGAAAATCAATTCTTTTCCTTTTCCTTTTATTCGTCCCGGAAAATATAGCAAATTACCTTGCCTAAACGCGTGGCACCGGACATGGAAGTCGCATCTCTTCGAATAATTTCCTGAGACTGATACAGAGTTCAGACTTGGCTTCTGCTCGCCGCATACTTGGCGACGACATAATCATTGGCGTGACAGTATCATCTGTTGAAGAAGCTCGGAGAGCTGCAGATGGAGGAGCCAATTATTTGGGGATCGGCACCGTTTTCGCTACACCCACGTACTGCCTTTCCATTCTTAGTGAAACAAAACTTCGGAAGCTAACGGAGAACAGAAAGGAGAACGTCAAATCTATCATTGGTACTGCGGGTACGCGAGAGATCCTCAACTTCCTCGCAAGTGCGAGCGAATGTTTGAAGACTGTCTGCATTGGAGGCATCAACGCTGGAAACATGCAGCGTGTACTCTACCAGTCAGCATCACCAGAGCGGCGTCTGGATGGAGTCGCAGTCGTTAGCGCTATAATGGCTGCGAAAGACCCTTTGGCAGCAGCAAAGCAGCTGCGCGGACTGGTCAAAACACCGCCGCCATTTGCTTCTCAGTCTGTACCACCTAGTACTACATCTGCAGATATTCTTGCGCAAGTCCCTGCGATCGTGGAACGTCTTGGAGAGCAAAACCCTCTGTGTCATAACATGACAAACCTGGTCGTGCAGAATTTTGCCGCTAACGTGGCGTTGGCCATGTAAGTCTGAGATGTAATAGACGTGAGAGTGACACTGACCCGTTTCAGCGGCGCAAGCCCCATCATGTCTAACAACGGCGATGAAGCTGGGGATCTGGCAAAGCTTGGAGGTGCTCTTGTCATTAATATGGGGACATCAACTCCGGAGGGGTTTGTGAATTACTCCAAAGCTCTTCGAGCATACAATGCTTTGGGGGGCTCAACACTCTTCGATCCGGTCGGCGCCGGCGCCACTGAGCAACGAAGAAATGGAGTCAAGCAGATGATGGCATGTGGCTATTTCGATGTCATCAAAGGCAACGAAGGTGAGATTAAGACCGTATCCGGTACAAACAATCATCAACGAGGGGTAGATAGCGGGACAAGTACATTGACCGGGTATGCAAAGGCACACCTAGTGAAAAAAGTGGCATTACGTGAAAGAAATGTCATTCTTATGACTGGACCAACCGACTACATTAGCGACGGAGTACGCACTTTTGCGATTTCCAATGGCCACGAGTATCTCGGTAACATCACGGGTAGCGGTTGTACTCTGGGAACAACGGTTGCCGCATTCCTGGCCACCCATCCGGATGACAAGCTGCTCGCGGCAATTGCAGGCATTCTGATGTACGAGATCGCTGCTGAGCGGGCTGCAGTTAGGGAGGATGTCAAAGGACCGGGAACATTCATTCCGGCCTTCATTGATAGTCTTTTTGACCTCAAACAGAGAACAGCCAACGGGGACGTCGATTGGATAGGGACCGCTAAGGTGGAAAAAGTTCGAATCTAACGCAGTGGGGCTCTGAATACGAGGGTCGCTGCTCCGGTATCTTTGTCTCGCTTTCAACTCTGCTGGTACAGAATATTGGCAGGAGCTTGGGTCCGAGCGAATTTTACGGGATTGTCTATTCGGAGTGAGTAGGAACAACAGTAAGATCCCAATCAAGCGGGGAAAAAAAATAGTATCTATTGGAACCTGCAGCAATCCACTTCAGAGAGAGGACCCCAAGGGCATGTGTAGCTGCTATGTAACCTGAGCGTGCCAAAGGGGGCAGAACGCTGCATCATCCCTCAGGCGAAGCTCATCAAAGGCAGAAAAGAAGTCTGTGTATAGAAAGAACTCGAAGAATAGAAATTGCCTTCAATAGAAACGAGGAGGATATCTTGGCCCATAGCCGCACATAAGGTGGGAGAAACCATGCCATTTATTGCAAGAGACCACTGAAGGGAACCGTAGATTCTTTGGAATCGTAATTTGCGGGAATGGCTTGCAGCCTTTGCCCCAAATTTCTACCACCCCCTTTTCGTCATCGACCGCAGAGCCCCATATGGTTACTTTTGCATCATCAACTGCACGAATTCGTTGTCTGTGCCCCAGCTGTTAGCCATGAAAGTGCTAGCGCAAATGCTGCGAGAAGCTTGTCCTTACAGTCAATACGTCCGTCACCATCCTGATCAGCCTCCCGGATCATCTCATCAACCTCGTCGTCAGTAAGCTTCTCGCCGATGGAAGTCATAACATGGCGCAATTCGGCCGCCGAGATGAAACCATTGTTGTCGCGATCAAAGACCTTGAAAGCTTCTCGGATCTCTTCCTCAGAGTCGGTGTCCTTCATCTTGCGAGCCATCATGGTGAGAAACTCTGGATTGTGCACGTGAAATCAGTTTGATACTCTCTCTTTCTGTAGCTACGTCTCTTGAGGTCCATACCTGGAAAATCAATTGTGCCATTATTGTCGGCATCGACCTCATTTATCATATCTTGTAGCTCAGACTCGCTGGGATTCTGCCCAAGTGAGCGCATCACAGTTCCGAGCTCTTTTGTTGTGATTTGCCCTTTCAGTGGGTCAACAAGTTTGACTACGAGATTCCGTGATTGATTGCTACTAACCGTCGCCATCCTTGTCCTGCAAATAATTTCGTCAGTGGCATGTGGGTAGGCGCGAGGCTGCCAAGCCAGCAGGCACAAAGCCGGTGGGAGCGGAGGAAAAACTTACGAATAGAGAAAAAGCCTCCTTGAATTCAGAAACTTGCTCCTCGGTGAGAGAATCGGCCTGTCATTGTACCCCGTGTCAGTCATTCGCAGTATACTAGCCTCAGGATGCGCCAAACAGTGAAGCGGGGCACGTTTAAAAGCCGGAGCATACCATTGTAGTAGATTATCTCGACTCCGATGGACAAACACTGTTGGTATGAAGACTGGAACGACAAGCAACAGGCGAGCTAGGTGAGGAGGAAGAGTGTAAGTGTGGTGGTTGAGGTTGTGGAGGGGGGAATGACAGCTGCTTCAGGCAGCGACAGAGAAGGCTCTCGCCAGGGCTGTTTTGCGGGCCCGCGCGCTCGGGCTTCGAGCTGAACGCAACACAGCAAGGTCTCCAAAGCTGGCAGGCACGTGATCGTCTGCTCGGGGGAATCGGAACGTCTACTTAGCAGATGATGAAATGCTCAACCGCCGCGCCTGTCCAATTACTACCCGCGGAAATTGACTTCATCTCCCACCATTCTTCAGTGTCCACTCACTGCCTCTCTCCTCTTTTGTATGCTTGTCCTCTCCATGTCAACACCTGCAGATGCCATTGTCTTGTAGCGCCCTGCTCGTGGGCTCTTCACCAATCCATGACCTGAGTGCTCCAACACCCAAAGCGCGCCATGTGGCGTGATCGTACTAATTTGTCTGTCCTCAAAAACTTCCTTGCAAAGTCTTAGCACTAACCCCGCAGCCACAGATACATATCTTACCGGCAGTCTTACAACCATCATCTGACCCAGAAATCCCATGTCGGCGGCTCGACTGCCAATGGCTACGGCGATGGAGGTTCCGTGCCGGAGGAGCGCCGAGGGCTTATGTCCAAAGGTGCATACGAGGACGATGGCGATGCGGTGATAGAGATGGACCTACTCCCGCCTCGGTGGTTGGATATACAGGATGAGGTTACAGATCTTCTCAGCACCGTGGCCCAACAAATGAAACGTTTAGATCAGCTTCACCAAAAACATGTATTGCCAGGCTTCGATGATGAAGACGTCAAGAAACGGGAGGAGCGGGATATTGAGAAACTTACACAAGAGATCACTCGCGGCTTTCAGAACTGTCAAAAAGCCGTACAGCGGGTTGACCCTATGGTAAAGGAATCTGCTCGTCAAGGAAGCCTTGGCAAGGGAGAAGAGACAATGGCAAGGAACTTGAAAATCTCGCTCGCCTCTCGAGTAGGCGAAGTCAGCGCACTGTTTCGCAAGAAGCAGTCTGCATACCTCAAGAGTGTGTCTTTTATTCAGCAATGCATTATCTGGCATTTGAGATCTAACTATCTGTAGAGCTTCGAAATCTCGGTGGCATGGCTTCACCTCTAGAAAGATCGTCAACTCCAGTACAGAACCCTTACACCGATCCTTCACTCATGGAGTCAGACGCCGACCGCTCCTTCTCACAATCCACTTTGCTTCAGACTGCACAGAAGAAACGGCACACGAACGTGAACGATACTATGATTGCTCAGCGTGAGCGCGAGATCGAGGACATTGCACAAGGCATAATCGAACTGGCGAACATCTTTCAGGAGCTACAGACAATGGTCATTGATCAGGGCAGCATGTTGGATCGGATCGACTACAACGTGGAGCGCATGGCTACGGACGTCAAGGCAGCCGACGAAGAGTTGACGGTTGCCACAGGTTACCAGAAACGGACGACCAAGCGGAAGGTCATTCTACTATTGCTCCTCATCGTTATGGCGATGTTCATCTTATTGATCTTGAAGCCGAGACGAAGAAACGAGCCTACCCCTCCCACGACTCCAGTGCCCGAACCAGACAATCCAGGCACAGGCGCACCGGAACGCTTGAGTTTACTCAAGTCGAGAGATTGGAGGTATCGGAGAAGGAGGCGGAAGTTGGAGATCGATCTTGATTTCCCTGACTGGTTTTGAAATGATACCATGTACGAATATCGTATCTCATTCTTCGCCTTTTCTCTCTTCATCAAAAACGTTGCATGAATTTCTCGTGATACTACGCCGACGCCTTTCCCCATCTCTAAACCTTCAAATATCTTAACTGAAAGTCTCTACCTCTATACATCCACTCGCCATCTCCGACTGCTGATCCGTCTGACAAACTAACACCGGATGTTCTGCTTCACTCTTGGTGACTCGAATTTGGAAGCCTAAGCTACTCCTGAAAGAATATTGCTTTGGCAGTGTCTATTTCTATATAATACATCAGTACATCCAGCTTGATGAAAGTGCGCAAATAGCAGAGCCTCGAGCTTATGAAGCCCAACCACCTGCACCATTCTATGAAAAGGCCCTCTTCATCTAGCTTCGAGCGTTACAGAATTGCCGATCCTGGGATGTCGAAGAGCACAAATTAGCTCCCTCTTCACCGGTTTTAGTCATTATTCTATTCTAATGTTCGAGTCACAGGGAGGTGCTGGCCTGATGTATCGATACAGTGCGAATAATCTGAGATTTGGAGTTCCTCTGCGCCTGAGGAGGTTGTCTCAATTCTCCGAACCCTTGCTCGAGGTCACCCATTAGTACCGAGACTGATCTCATTTCTGGTGCTGACACAGGCAAGAGGACTGTTTGTGAGTCCTCCGAATTCAGACTTTCGGTTGGGTCATCGCACTTTGTCGTCCCTACGAAGGGCTGCCGGAATTGTCTAACTTCTCGGAATCTCCGGAAGAAAGGAGCTCCCGAGCCGCCTCCACTATCTTTTTGAGGCTTATTGGCAGAGCCCTTGAAAAGACGTGGAAGTACCGGAAGACAGCAGACAAACAGACCGCTTGAGAGCTCAGCATCCGCCCATAAACTGATGGAACTGAAAGACCAAGCGATATTCTCATTGTTGAAATTCCTAATGCTCTCAACAAGTCTCATAATACTGCAGATGCAAGCGCTAACGATTTAAATTAGCAATTTGGCGCAAGACGTCGAGTTCGCAGACTTACAACAGACCCGTTGCAAACAAAACGCATATTCCAAGCTTCTTTCGTGAATCCATGCGCAACTTAATGATCCACAAGATTGGACTTAGCAAGATGAGAAAGTCATCGATTACGTTGATAACTCCTATTGCAACAAAGATCTTGCTATTATTGAGACAATGGCCGCGCACCGACGAGTCCCAGATCTTCTTGCGAGGTACACATTGGAAGATTTCAACGAACAGCAGGGTGGTGAAAAATATACTGTTTGCCACAATCAAACCCCGTAGGATCCACCACCGTCGTGAATGTCTTTGCGTCACAAATATGTCGTTGAGCTGCATCAAGATGGCGACCTTCGTGAACAGCATCGCAGGCATGTATATCAGTTGCTGAATATTAATGAGCTCCTTGAACTTGGCTAACTTTTCAAATGAGTAGAGCATTGCATATCTGTGAGCGCCAAAGTCATATTCCAGGGAATCAAGAGCGATCGACACGATAATGACCAAGCAGGCCCACGCCAGAACAGAGAAGTAGTCGGCCAAATTCCACGTATTGAGAAGGAAATATCGGACGTAGCTCCGTAGTGGCACGGCAATAGTTGGAAGTGCTAGCATAACAACCGTAGCAGCTATGGCTCCTGGGTGGCTTGTATCCACTAACGCGATACTCAACATCGTATCGAAGGTTGACGGCGCAGATGTATGCTGATGCAGTCTGAGTGTCGTGAAGGAAAAAAAATCAGCCTAAGGATGAGCAACCAAGAATACGACGTTAAGGCATTCCTAGGTCGTGAAAGAGCAGTAAGATCGAGGTAGTTTGAAAAGGCGCTACCTGTCAACGCTTATCAACTTCGAAGAAACCCACGCAAAGATTTATCCCTTTACAGACGTGGCTCGCAACAAGTCACGCGGTCGACAGCCATAAGCACAGAACGAGATGGGCCAACAAATCGAGATGACCCTAGGAGTCAACATTGCTGTTTACAAGTTAGTACTCGTATGGTCTTTCCTAGTTCGTGGTTTCATGACGGTTGCGATATCAACATGTGGTTCAGCCTTTTATGATCAGCATCTGTCGTTGAGTAGCACTTCAGGAATTTTACAACGTGCAGCCTCGCTACCACAAAAGACGGGCACATCCTATCTTGATCTCCCCGTCCATGCATATTAGCATAAGCACTTGTTCTGAAGTGTGTGCTTCTCCGAGGCCCGTTTTAATTTCCGACTTGACCACAGTCAAGATTTCCAGGTACGATACTCTAGCGCTGCCGCTGCAGCAGCCTTCAAAGGGAAGTTCGGCCGAGCGTCTTGATTTCATTAGGTTGAAACTCAACAGCACCACTCTAACCAATGCAGTACGGTAGAGATGCTCGAAGCGATTGCGCAAGATTCGGCCGCCGCAGTCCCGTATCAGTCCAGCGCACAGAGCTGCAGAAGCATTGGAATCGTGCATGGTCCATCGTAAGCTCGCGCGGAAGGTGTACAGAAAACCAACGTTTCGATGATCCTTGACTAGACGGCCTTACTACTCGAGGTGGATCCTGGTGCATTTTCCTCTAATAATAAAATAACAATATAGATCCGGTGATTACCTTTATTCGTCATACAATGGTTCGAATCTCGATTGTTCAATGGAATTTCAATATCTAACTTGTCGACTGAACGGTCTCTTAAGCACTGTCGTTACAGTTTCCAGCAAAACTTCTCCAGCGACCCAGCTGGTAGGTATTCGCGATTCTTAATTTAACATCCGATATCTCTGATGAACTGTTTCTGTCTGAGAAAAGGCATACGTAAAGCAATCATGGGCCAAAATCCAGCAAATCAACTTGCATTATCTTCATGCAGAGCCACACGCTTGCTTCTGCTATTCACAGGAGCGTTATCATCGTCAAGCGATCCTATCAAATTTCAGGTTCACTCGTCAATCCTAAACTAATGTAGCTCCGAGAAGTTCTATACATCAGCTGGACAATGACGATCAGATGATGAGTGATCTGGGATCTTTAGAGCTAAGCTGGCTGAGAAGAATAATACATCAGGCAGTGATTTCACATTTGCAGGGTGGTCGCAACATTTCTGACGCCGAATTCCTCTTTCCGAACGCTGATTGATACCAATGCTCATTTCTTTCTCAATCACAATCCGTTTCGGGTCCAAATGACAACTCAGTAGGTTGGAAGGACATTGAAATTCTCGCATTCATGAGATCTTCAGGCTGGCTCCATCTCAACCAGAAGCGCGGATCGTACCCCCTGACTTGCTCAAACGCTAGGGGCTCGTCCCATGCACCATCTGTGGGCATTCGAATGGCAGATCAGTAGGCGAGTCTGACTGATCATGGTTTTTCCACGGAGAGAAGAATGGATGCGTCGGTGATAAGCAGCTAGTCTTTTCATCGACAACTGATCGAATGGCATTCTTCTCACGGGACGCAAGCCAAATCCCCACACTACGCTTAGCGGCATTCTTTGCGGGATTTTACGCTGGGAGTAATCGGGACTCTACATCAAAATTGAACCTTGAACTCGCCAAGGTACCCGGCAAGTGCAGCAAGATCATGCAATCGGGAGAAGCCGCCTATGCAAACCTTAGCTTATCAGTGTTGGCGCACATCTCTGGAGCCTAGCATGGCCCAGCGGATTTGCGAGAATCAACTTCATGTCGTATAAGGCCGAGCCTAAATATGGAAATGGAAAGGATCTTCTAGCATCTACGATACAGTGCAGGCTGTGATCAGTTATGCATTTCCAAGATAATTCCATTACTAGATTTGATAGCGAAGCGCTGCAACGGCCTTTGCTACGACGCAGAGCTCGCTAATAGCCATGGAAAGACCCACCAAGGTCGTTTCGATATCACAGGAAGGAACAGTATTCCACCTTGCAGGCAGGAGGTTGATCCTAGGTCGGCAGGAACCGGTAGTATGGATACGGATGGGAGGCAATCCCAATCTCTACCGAATTCGCGAATATAACTCCTAGCTTGCCCTAAAGATGCTTCAATTCATCCTTTCGTCTGATTTCATTCCAAAGGTCCATTATGAACAAGATACACCATTCACTCTGGCGCATTGCAATGAAGCAGACGGCGCACACAGAAAATTGATTCTCACAGATGACGCAAATTATCCTTATAGACGTCCATAGCACATGATCTTCAAAATTTGTGGACATCCGAGAATTTACGGTCCATCGAGACAGAGGCCGTCCTAGGCCTTCATACCAACTATAGACTGAGATGCCATTCTTTGAAGTAGCAGGTAGGAATTAGCGACTTCAGCTACCTTCAAGTCAGCCTTGAGTGAACAGATGGTCGGAATAGCCCTCGAGTTTATCAAGGGCGTGATCCTTGACTCGTGCCACTTTTGAAGCTTGTCAATTCTCCCAATATAAATGCTTGCGAGAAAAATTGCCTATTTTTGAATTTACGTCATCTTGTGATGCCTGATATCGTGTCTAGACCATCAGGAGCAAGCCAACACCAAGTAATGCTGCTGTAGTTTTTGGATCACGAGGTGAGAATTCCACAGCATACCAATTGTTGTGTAGATACTTGCTCGGATAACTAAAGCTTGGCAGATCCTGCCGACCCAAAAAGCGTATGGAAAATAGCAATACACGTTAGCATCACGATTCAGTCGGCAAGGGATGTCGAGATCGTGCCCAGTTGGTCAGAGAAGAGGAAATTAGGTCTGTTTGATGCGGCACTCGGCAGTAGCGACTGTGTTCCAGTCACTTATCGATAATGTCGCTCTGTGGAGTAGCATCAGATAACAGGGCCATCACCACTTTCTGTATGCCATATCATAGCATATGAGCCATCAATTAGTCTGGGCGGGCTGTCCGTTATGAGAGCGGTAGAGTGGAAGATCCGACACGGATTCTATTCGCGAAGGGACGCAACAAAAACGAATGAGCAAAAAAGTGCAAGAGGAGATATTACAGGCTAAGCTCATACACCGTGAGCGAAGATGGGTTAGTTCGAAGGCAAAGCTATTATATCATATTTGAGAAGAAAAGGCTACGAAACTCCCAGTTACCCGGTTGAATGCGTAAAGTAATAACGAGAAAAATCAAGAAAAAGGATTGATACCTATACCTTCCGATACTATGGCAGTCTAGGGGATGGAATGGCCAGATTGGCACGGAGTAATGGAGGTTCCTCTTCCTCACGGGTGAACGGGTACAACTGCTACTCCGTCCTCCAAAACATTATTGGTGCGATGACATTTAGTGAACATAACTGTAGTGCTAAGGCGGGGAAACTTGAGGCCACTAGTGTCGATGTCCAAATCACAGGATGATATGCAAAGAAAGTCAAGATTCAAGAATTGTCAGGAAGTGAGCACATTCTTGCGCCCAGAGAGCGCCCACATTCTAAAATAGAAATCATCAGATTCTTGACTATGCAAAATGTAAGGGGTAGAGCCAGCTGCAATTGCTCCTGGGGATGGGCAAGCGGTCCATGTTTGCCACTTCTCCTTTGAAAGCTTTGCAATACTCATACCAATGCACACGCGGTAACATTCGTATCTTTGCTCTGCCAATGACCTGAAACCTTGCATCTAGCCTGTTCCAAAAGTAGCACCTCCCTCCTCAAGCCATTGACGTTCAGCTGGGGTGGTCTCTCTTCCGAGTACGTTGTTTCTGTGCGGATACCTTCCAAATTGATCAAGAATTTTGCGATGTTGGTGCTCAAAGTTGGCCAACGTGTTGAGATATCCAATTGCAGCCTCGTTGCCCGGGTGCTCCGCCTCCATGTCAGAAATTGCCTGAGCGATCTCGTCGTGGTCTTTGACGTCCTCCGAATGCATCAACGGCAGATAGAACCATATGCGATAGGGCGGAGAGAGTCGACAGAACGACTTTTTGTCTAGAGAAGAGATTGGGTTTTGTTCGCCGCCGCTCAACATGTGATGGATCAGAGCTCGTGAGAGACGATCATAATGAGTGTATATCAAGTCCTGTTGGTCTCGGAAGATATTTCGAGAGAATTGATCAAGCAGGAGAATGAGGCTGAGCACTCCTTCAGCTTTCGTGTTGATGTCGTTGTTTTGGAGCTCATCTAATTTCAGGAAAGGTGACGCAAAGGAAATTGCATTCGTACGATCGTCTTCAAACGTTGTAAATTTGGGGAGGTGGACTGAAGTTGGCCCAAGCAAATCGAGCGCATGCTTAAATTTAGCCCGGCACGAATCATCAAAGGCCTGACGCGCTTGTGCCTCTCCTATGCCGAACCACTGGGAGATTCGGCTTTGAGTTGGAGCAACAGCGGTCCTGGGGAGGTCGCTGAACCAAAAATCGAGAATTTGAGTAAAAAGCTGTCTGTTGAATATCTTACTGTCAATCGTAAAAGATCTGGAAGTAGCCATTTTGACGAAAAATTGATCAAGACAATTTAGTGAACGCGTCTTTCGTTGGTGGCACGTCAGAGCGTGGCCCGAGGCACGTGTTTACGTGTGTACGCGACGATGACTACCGTGATTTTGTTTACTATCGGGCGAGTCTTATACTCCGCCGCGAAGAAAACCTTCCGCGTTATTCTTCGATGAATCAGCCATCTTATTAATTCGTGAGGTATCCATAGTGCTATTTACAGCAGTAGCGACCGGGCGCCGGGTATACCGAGTCGGTCACTCGGTACCTGTAAACAGCCGATGGAGTTGCCTAATGTTTGGCGCCAATGGTAGAAAATCTTCGTTAGCTTTCTATCTTTACATGGCTGAGAAACGCTTTTTGAATGCACAAATCTTCGTACATGGGAAGCGTATGCAAGGGTTCAATCATATTTTACACAACGCCTCAAGTGCCTCCCGCGTCTCATCCTTAGTGTCCTTGACGAGACTTGCAATGGCGCGAAACCTAAGGGACAAAGAAATATCAGCTTTGATTGATAGGTAAGAGAAAGTGAGAAGGACTTCCGAACCCGAGAGAACGGAGGGGAGCCATACTCGCTAACCATCGCATCTCCCATACACTCATACAAGAAGCCTTCGCTAGTAGTGATGACGGCTCCTGCTTGTCTCATACGGGCCAATGCAATGGGAACTTCCTCTTTATTGCAACTCGATACAGCGTCGGCTAATACGTAAACAGCATGCCCCTCGTTAAGCATATCTAGGGCAGTCAAAGTGACACAGATATGAGCTTCGATGCCTACGAGAATAATCTCTTTCTTGGAATCAGGAAGAAGACGTAGAGCCTCTCTTATCTCCGGTATCCTAATCCCAATAAATACCCAAGGAAAGTACAAACGGACTATGAGTCGAGCTGTTCGAAGGAAGACTCACCACATAGAGAAATGAGACTTGTCAGCATGAGCTCTTGTGATGATACCATCGGACCCATCCAGGTTGAGCTCACAACAAGTGTCTCCGAGCCTCGCCCGGACCTGCGTAGTCGCAAATACGGGTATATCCAGTGCTCGACCTGAATGAAGCCGATTGTGATCAACAAGCGAAGAGAGAGAGGAAACGCATCGCCAACCGCTCGAAAGGAGAGACGCAATAGCACGTATCAAGGAAATTAGGGAAACTCGATCTTACTGGCTCTGAGCATCTTTTGCGTTGTGGATATGACTTTGGGGAACTCATGAATGACAGGACGGAACTTCTCCTGCAAATCACAGATACTGGGAGTAAATGAGCATTTGGCCTGGTCAGGATCAGTACCTCGGATCCTACAATAGCACAGGGTTGTCTACAGATGGATTAGCGCGTAATACATCCCGATTGGGACATAGGCAGGATATTACTCAATCTTCGTTTAGCACCCATTTTGAATTGGACAGTGGAGGATCAAGCAGTGAGGCTCAGCAAGACCCAACAAAACAGAAAAAAGAAGCGAGAGGAGTAATTTGGAACCTTTCCGGATGGGACCCAACAAATAGAACTGATGTGATGTGCCAACAAAGATTTTCCTTTAACCAGATTGTATGAGGGATGGCGGGGCGGAGGGAGGTGGGGTAATTAATAAAGCATGGGACCAGACAAGACAGCCCAGCAGAGCAAAGCCGGGCCAAGACCCTGGCCTTGCCTAACCATCTAGCCAGGGGCACTTCTTGGCCTAGGCCGAGTGTCAAAGACCCTTTTCATTCTTGCTAAGTTTCCTTATTTCTCCGCGTGAAAAGGCATTGGCAGATGGTGGGTCCAGAAATTGAAAACGATGGAGATGACTTCATAGTGTACCTGCGCCCGCGAGTCTCACGTACGCACCGTTTGGCCCTCGATGCCTTGTATTACGTCCCAACTCTGGTTGTCTACCAATGAAAATTCTGGGAGTATTTCAGAATGCACTCGTGCTGCTTACCGTCAGCAGGTCGGCTCGGTCAGCTCGATGAGGTGGGACTGCCGGTGACAACAGGACCGCATTGAGATGCCTGGCTGGCTGGTGGAGGCTTTTTGGGCTCTTGAGCTCGGTGGACTGGGGTGCACCAGCAGCGCATACAGGCGAGAAGGCGAAGCATGATAGGGAGCTGGTTGACCTTTTGTTCGACTCTCCCACCTTTCCATTGGAGACGCGGATTGTCGAAACGGGAGCTACCCTCATCGAGGTCATGACCCAGAAAATGGAGCCGAAGTAATTGTTGTAGCCTATAGAAAAGCGTGTTTTTGTTATTTTTGGTAGTGAAGGCTGATGCAAAGCGCCTCTGACTGGCTGGCTTCGGAGCAGAATGAGGCCACTGTCGGAACCAGTTCGCCGCTCGGTCAGGCATTCAGAGTCACTAAGCGTGCGAAGATGCATCGTGTTGATCGTGCTTTGCTGCCTCCGAAATGGCCCTTCAGCCATGCTGGAGGCGGTTTCGAAACAAACATGCAGGCGTGCAAATACGACGTGACGCGGGCTGCGTGGGTTGCGTGGGTTGCGTCCGGTGCAGCACTACAAAAGTACAAAGTACAGTACGGCGTACCTAGTACCGCGAGTACTCGGATGACCATCCGCACTCTACCTCGTACGCCGCACTGGCCCTGGCCTCCTTGTAAATTGCACTTCTCCTTCATCGTTCTAAAGACCGTTTTTTGACGCTTCTTCATTCCTGGCCCCTCCCGTCCAACCCGACTTTCGCTCGCTCCTTTGGTGCTGGTCATCCGAGACTTGCTTGTAGTCCGCCGGGTGCACCACCCTTCGATCCTCCTCAGACGGAACGTCAAGTAACACTTCCCCTCACCCTTTTTCCTGCTGGGCAAGACATCGCAAGGCGTCTCCCGTTCTCGAAGGCTCTCTCGAGCTTCTGGACACCTCGCAATCACAAGCCTTGCAGTCAGTGTTGGACGGTGCTTGTTGTTTCCAAGCACCGTGCCCTCACTCTCCTGGCCCACACCTCACATACCACACAAAGGGCCCCACCGTCAAGATAAATCCTCGGAGCATTGTCGAGCTCATTCTTCACTTCTCTCTGTGACGCGTGCCACTCCATCAGAACGCCCTGCGGTCTCGACGATAAAACGCTACGGCTTCTGCTGCTAAGACGAGGGTTCTCTCGATGGGAAGGATTCTTTCATTCCAGTCAATCGTCAGAGCGGCATCCTGCCCGTAGCGAGTGAGGAGCCAGAAGCATGCCGGCGGCAAATCGCGAAGCCTCCAGCCCGGGTCGCAATTCTTTGCCGGCTCGTACTCATAACGTTAGCCACCAGTCCAGCTCCGTACCTTCCACCCCTCATCAATACGCGAGGAATCGAATCGCCAACTCCCGATCGCCCTCCCCTGTCGGTCGGCTGGGTAGCTACTCGCCTCAATCTGTTACGTCTGAAGCCAACAGAATTTTGTCCGCTTACCCAAAATCAGATACAGGACCAGGTTGCAAATACGAGGGTTCTCTGGTGCCGAGAAGGCGCTTCATATACACAAATGGAGGTGATTCGATCCTTGGGGCGCCAAAAGAGTCCCCCAAGTTAGCATTGGAGCCCCACGAAGAGGACAAGTTGAGTGGTGACATGAGAGAACTCTACGACCGGTTATTGCCAGATGACGATAGCATACAACGACGCTCCAAACTGGTCGAAAAATTGGAGACATTGTTGAATGACAAATGGCCGGGCAAGGATATCAAAGTCCATGTTTTCGGTTCATCTGGGAACATGCTGTGTTCGAGTGATTCCGACGGTATGTCCCGAGGAGGTTCAAACGTGACTGACGAATACTGACTGGGAAACAGTCGACATTTGCATCACAACATCTATGAAAGAACTGGAAAAGGTTTGCATGCTTGCAGAAGTTCTCGCTCGAAGTCAGTAGAGATTCGTACCAACGGCATTATCCTCGCTAACGCAACGACAGATGGAATGCAAAAGGTAGTCTGTGTCTCTTCTGCCAAGGTTCCAATAGTCAAGATCTGGGACCCTGAACTGCAGCTTGCTTGCGATCTTAATGTTAACAACGCAGACGCCCTCGAGAATACTCGAATGATCAAGACATACGTGCAGATTGACGATCGTGTTCGTCCACTTGCAATGATCATCAAATACTGGACGAGCCGCCGAATCATTAACGATGCTGGTATGCCATTTCCTCTCCGAATATTCCATGGATTTTGACTGACAAATACAGCAATGGGCGCCACAATAAGCTCCTACACTTGGCTTTGCATGATCATCAACTTCCTACAAACCCGAAACCCACCGGTCCTTCCCGTCCTCCACCAGCTTCCACACTTGATGCGACATAATAGCAACGGAGTGAAAAGTACGTTTGCTGATGATCTTCAAGCCTTACGAGGCTACGGTCAAGCAAACAAAGAGACTCTCGGCCAGCTTCTATTCCAGTTCTTTCGTCGACATGGATACGAGATTGATTATGAAAAATCCGTCATCTCGGTGCGGAAAGGCAGACTATTGACAAGAGAAGATAAGGGATGGGTACTGGAAAGAAGACTGTGTGTGGAAGAGCCATTCAACACTTACCGTAACCTTGGTAATTCTGCGGATGACTACTCGTTCCATGGGATTCATGAGGAGATGCGAAGAGCCTTTGACTTGCTTGCGGATGGACTCAAGCTTGATCAATGTTTGGAACAGCACGAATTTCCCCCATTAGAGAAAGTCACGTTCAAAAAACCCGAGCCAAAACCAAAGCCTATTCTATCAAGAAGTCACTCACAGACCAGGAGAAGCGTTACCACGAATGGCCCAGGCAATCCAGGTCTCAAAGGAAGGCAGGTATCAAACCAGCGAAATGGGCCAGCAGGCCGCAGATCATCTAGTGGAGCAGCATTCGGACAACCTCGATATCCGTATGCTGCAAGTCCTCCGATCGGAGTACATGGGAATGATTATTTCGACCCTGCCAATCTTCACCAACAACTTGTTCAACGGTATCAGCTATTAACTTACCAGGAAAATCTACTCAAGGCTCAGTTCGCTCAAACGCAGGGACAACCTCTACAAGGCCATGCTCCAGGTGGTCGCATATTGGGATCACCCACCCAGCGATCAGTGACGAGTAATCCTACTCCTTCTCGCCGCGGGACTATCGGCGAGAATCTGCAACATGACGCACTTCTCCCCGGGCTACTCTACCATTTTCCGTCAAATTATCCACGGTCCCAGATTCCCCCGCAAGCCCCGCAACATGACAGTTCCGGCACGAGTACAAATCCGTCATCGCCTTCTCTCATGGCAACGGTACCTGCCCTCAACCGCGTGCACCGCTCATCGGTCAATGATGGTTCTGCGGCTGCTTCCGTGAGATCTCAGTCGCAACCTGGACGGTCCGCTCCGAATCCTTTAGCCATGCATGCATACGCGCATCCAGGATTTGATGTCTCCGGAGCGATAGGGCATCCAATGGCCGGGCCCTTACCAGGATTCTTGCCCCCGGCTCCAAATGGGACTGCAGGGCGGTATACTCAAGTGCCAACATTGTCTGGCCCTTCCGTGGATCGCAATATGGCAAAAGAGTACGTTGGCTATTATGTCGGCGAATCACCACAGCTGATCCCACAATATTCTCTCGCTAGCATGGCCACTATCCCTCCTTATACAGATATTCCGACTCGGCGAAGACGAGTATCGCCGGATCTTGCACCGCCCGAGAGGTTGAGTCGAGCGTCCCGGTCGCCATCACCACTGGGTCGTTCTAGGACATACTCGAATGGGTTACGCTCAGCCCCCTTACCAGGCTACATTCCACCTCGTCAGGAGTCGGGCGAAGCGATTGAACCGAGCCAACATGAACTGCCTCCAATTGTGAATGGATCATTTCCCGTTACGCCGTTGACTAGTAACACTCAAAGCCATGATTCACGTGATAGTGGACCGCCCACGTCATCCACGCGAAACTCTAACTACCCTCCAAAGATCCCTGAGTTTGGTGATTTTGGGCAATTGTCTAATGAGCTTTCGAGACCAGGTCCGATTTCAAGCTTACAGGCTAGCCACCAGGAGAGCCTATCTACGTCTGATTGTAGCGGATCGTATGATAGGAGCGCCCCTGAAAAACGAAGCAAACACAATGGCAGCATAGATCAGCCTTTCCCCTCAGTCTCGGAGCAGGGGCAACAGGATAGTCTCGGATCGAGTGGTCTCGGAATATCAAAGCCGGCCAACATTGGGTCGAATCAACCTGCGAGTGAGGTAGATATCCGTCAACCACAAGAACTTATGGATGAGAGCACCGCTAAGACCATCATTGATCGCGGCATGGACTCCCACCCAATGCCTGTGCCACAACTGTCACCCGTATTTGAAACAATGTCACCTTCACCGATCATTTCCCGGCGTCTGGAATCTAGCTCAGGACTAGGTGCGGCGCCCACGAAATCTACTATCAACGGCTCGTTGAAAGAGAACAAGGTTTCACCACAGCAGGAATCCAGTCACACTCATGAGAGGAATATATCACAGTCCAATTCTAATGGTGCAATTGCCCCTATAGTGCCGCCAATCAAGCCATCAACATTTGCGAATGGGCATGTGAACGGCTGGCAACAACAGAAAAGCAAGAAAAATGGACGTCGGCGGGCAAATTCCAATGAAGAGCGTGGACGAATGCCACCCGGAGGCGAGCCCTCGCCACCAAATGAAGCAGAACGCAAGGGCGGTTGATCTCGCTCTTGGAACCATTTAAGAACATGGCAAGATGTAGGAGTAGCTAAGGTCGGTCTTGGGAGATATTTTGCACATCCATGCAAGCAATCTGCGAAACGCGGTAGCTTTGGGTTGGTAATATCCTAAGATTGGCTCACAGCTACTTCAGCCATGCTTACACTGTCCTGCCATACTCTATACAGATCTCGCATGCAATTTGGGAAGTGGAGGAATGAATAGACGGAAGGCGATTGTGAAATATTGACTTCAACATGGTTGGCGGAAGGGTGGTGGATTTGGTATGAAGGCATCGTTCGTGGCGTTCGCATTCAAACAAACTGGGCACGACTGAGGCCAAAGCGTATTGAAGAGCGGTAGCCAAGGAGATAGCGACACATGTAGGACTACATCTGCGAAAAACTCGATCTGGTCGTTTATCGTCAGGGTCAGTCAGAGAAAGTCATTTCAATTTTCGGTGCCTGTGGCTCTTACTGGGGCTTTTTTCAAAATCCGACCTCGAAATTGACGAAGCACAGGGCGGCTAGAGATACCATAGATATGTCTTGCTTGCAGGACAGCAGTGACAATTCTGAGAAAATGAAATTATCAGGCGTGGAGCGTTTGCGTACAGGTGATGAAGGGGCGTTTGAATCTTTTCGGAAGCATCTCGATGTAGTCGAGAAGCCATCGAATGTAAACTATGACGATGGTGAAGCATATTAACGTTACGCATAGAGCAATGAAAACTACGATTTTTCGCAATTAGACACTCCCGCTCTTATTGACTAGAGCACAGGTATCTCTGGATTGTTTTGACCAGACAGTCTCGATTGCGGGCCCATGCACGAGGAGTGAACTCTGACGTACGACTACAGTACCTGCAGCTGTTCCCCTCATATCTAGGTACCGATTCAATATCAGACTTCTCAAACCACCATGCAGTCAGGCATTTCAGGTATGCCTCTTCTCCCTGTCTGTCCTCTAGAATCAATCATCACGTCAAAACTAACTCCTCACAGCATCGCAAGACCTCCGCGACGCCTTCAAAACCCTCCAAACCACCCCCTCCCAGCGCGGCCTCCTCGCCGGCATCACCAACGAATCCCTCGTACCCGTGTCCACCGTCCCCTCCACCTCCCCCTCCTTTCTCGACGACCTCGCCAACCTCACCTCGCTACTCAGCCCCACCTCCGCCGCCTACATCCTGCTCCGACGCGACGCCAACCCTAACTCGTCCTCGTCCTCGTCCTCGTCCTTCGTCGCCATCACCTTCGTCCCCGACGCTGCCCCCGTTCGCACCAAGACGCTCTTCGCCTCCACGCGCCTCACCCTCCTGCGCGACCTCGGCGTCGAGCACTTCCCAGAGACGCTCTTCGCGACGACCCTCGAGGAGCTCACGCGCGAGGGCTGGCTACGGCATGAGGCGCACCTGGGGCTGGCGGCGCCGCTGACGGAGGAGGAGAGGAGTCTGGTGGGGGTGAAGGAGGAGGAGGAGAGGGAGGGGAGTGGTGGGACGGGGGTTAGGAGGGGGCATGTGAGTAGTGGAGTGAGCTTTCCGATTAAGGAGGAGGCGGTGGGGGCGTTGAGAGGGTTGGGGGAGGGAGGGGGAGAGGGTGGGCTGGTGCAGTTGGTGAGTTTCTTTACTTGGAACTTTTCATGTGAACGGGTTTGCTAGTGGGGAGATTTTTATCTGTTGGGATTGATGGAGCTTGGGCGAGGGCAGAAGCGAAGCAAAAGATGCCACTAAGATTCACAGAGCTGATGGAGGGAACATTAGAAAATCGACGTCGCAAGCGAGACGATCGACCTCGTGTCTACGTCCTCCGCCACTCCGCATTCTCTGGCTTCGGCTATCTCATCTTCAGAACCACGGTATTCGTTCTATCGATACAGCGAGACGTCTTCTGAAAGTGGGAGCGACCAACCTGTTGTCTTTATTTACACCTGTCCCTCAGAGTCCAAGATCAAAGAGCGTATGCTTTACGCGTCGAGCCGGGCGAGCATCATTGCTATTGCGGCGAGTGAAGCTGGCATCGAGGTTTCGAAAAAGGTATGTGTAAATTCAACGTGTATGAGCTACTACACCGAGAAGATAACTAATGGATGGCGGGCATAGCTCGAAGCAACGAACCCAGATGAGATCACCGCTCAGACATTACATGACGAGTTCAATCCGAAGTCGGAACAGAAAAGCGGATTCGCACGGCCAAAGCGGCCTGGACGACGATGATATCAATGACTGCATTGAGGGTTAGGTTTCCAAAAAGCAATGTGGCGGGTCCCAAAATATTCTATGGCTGTAGACATCAATAGATGAAATTATGAAAATGGTTCGATACTTCGCTAGTCTCTGGTACAAAACTGACACAAGAACACCGTCAATGCATCGCTTTGCAGCGCAGAATTCGCTCTAACACATCATTGGACAGCCGCGTTCATTTGCTCAGGGGATCTGATATTGACTCGTGGTAACTGGGTCGAGCCAGCATCACACCCTTGCGGGAGCCCACAATTACCCTCTCTAGCTCCCTCGCTTTCGCTCTAACTATTTCGAGGACATTTCGTTTCCTGATGCGATCCTATTCTTCGTAACTGCCACCCGGCAACATTTCTCGTCCTTTCTCCAAGACTTCTTTCAGATATTCGTAAACCGTGAACGTTACGGCTTGTCCAGGGGCAACCCGCATTACGCGCGGAGTAATGCCCATATAGAATGCACGGAAGCCTTCTTGTTTGAACATTGCTTTGGATATATTGAGAATACGCGATAGAGCCGTCTCGCCTGAGTCGCTACGCATCAGTTCCTTGGATCTTGAGAGCAGCATTCCGAAAGAACTGACCTGGTTCTGCTGGGGTCTTTTGTAAACGAGTTTTGATAGTATCGATCGGAGCATTGGAAAGAGGACCCATGGCACCAGAAATGAGACCAATTATTGACGTTTGCCAGGCGGGAAGAGGCGTGTCGGGTGTCTCTTGTAGCCTCTGCAAAATCGCTTTGAACTCCGTATATGCGGTAAAATTCACTGGAAGTAAGTATTTTTTAGCACCTCCTTTTTTCGATCCCGCTCTCAGCTCTGACTCTGCATATTGATTGCATTCCTTGCAGTGCCACTAGACCACTCCAGGATTTGCTACGTACCTGCTTGGTTGCTGCCCTGTCGTAACGCGGTCAAGCTAACTCCTCGGTAAAGCGCACCAGGACCTTCCTCGCGCAAGACGGTATACAAAGCATGTGCAGCGTTTCGGTATTTAGGTATGTCCAAGGGATCAGACATTGAATGGTGCTGCGCTTGTAGTCGAATTTTGATGACCTCCATAGGAGTCACAACTGCAACGGCCTCTGTAATACCGGCGGCAAGACCCGCTGAGAATTTCAAGTTAGCCCGTATTGCAAATCATTGTATCTCTATCCTTTTCGAACAGATCTATTTCAAGATATGGGTGGCCAATTGCGATAGTCTCGGATAGGTCCAGTACAATACATACCAAGGAATGTTGCTCGGCCACTAACTTCACCATCCTTGTTTGCCAAAAGCTGCTTGTATTTCTCGTAGCTCGTAAAGCGGATGGCCATTTTCGGTATGATTCCAGTCAGAACGGCACCAAGCCCTTTGTACAGACCCAGCGGAGTTTCCTTCTTAACGATACCTATCCCGGTCTCTATGAAACCTCGTCGTTTCGCCTATAAGCATATTCAGTCATTTCCTCGTGAAAGGTCGATATTTAGGGGAGAGCCAAAGGTCGATTTGAAGAGCACTGCAGGAAAATAGGTGGAGCCACATACGCCTGGTGCTCTCGCTCGACGTGACAGCTGCATGCGAACTTTGATCGTATCTAGAAACTGTCAGCGATTGCGCATTTCCATCACAGAACGCCAGCCCTAACGCACCTAAAGGATGGCAGACGAGCGCCTCCATCATGCCAGCCCCACCGCCAGCTAGAATGGAGCCCGTTAGAACAATGCTCCGCTGAATCCATGATCTTTTTAGTATCGACCATACCGATCAAGTTAGTTGCTGCCGAAGCAGGTTTCTTGCCACCAGGGCCTTTCACATTGGTTGCCGACATCGTGACATCAAAAGATTTTCGAAGACCGTGTATGACGAACCAAACCGAAGGCTGGCAGACGAAAGGAGAGAAGCGCTTGGCAGCTATGCTACGCGCTCCTGAAGGATAGATAGAGAGAGACAGAAGAGTTCAATATCTCGAAGACGAGGAAATGTATAAACTACGGAGAGAAGAAGTAGGAACAAAACAACCTACATTACGTCTTCAGAGCCCAGACTCTACCATGGGAGCAAGCTCCGAGCCGGTACCGAGAAGCTATTATTACCAGGGAGGTTTTTATTTCTGCCCCTCTCCTCCATTACCCCAGGATTTCGCGTCCTGGATGCCGAGGGGTTGCGGCTATTCCACCAACACGGCGTAGTAGCTCTGCCTTCGTCCTCCACCACAAGGAGGCATTCCGATTCGCGCAATCATTGGACAGCTTCTTGATATCGTCACTGGCAGTGGAAATGGCAATGGCTGCAAATACCAAAGCTGCCATTTCACATGCAATTGGCTTTCTTGGGTCCCTTTCACGATTCGCGCGACGCGAACCGTTGCTCGTGGTGTGACATCAACGTCGCGTCAACCTCGGCACTGCGAATCTGAGCTAACGTTCGACGATCTCGACCCTTCCACCTTCGTGCCTTCTCCCCGTACGCCCGTTTCCACCCGATATTCCTACAATTCCCGAACCGTGGATACTGTCCTAGGAGGAGGTCTACCTAGATAACTCGACTAAATGCCTTCGACACAGACCCGGCATGGCAATATCAAGTCTGACTAGTTTCCGCCACGTGCGTCTTTGATGAACGAGAAGTCTGTGGTTACTCCAGATGCGGTCAAACCCAAGTATTTGAGGCCTTGCGAGGACCATACCTTATTCTTCAGACGGAGAGGCTACAGCAGCTGCAATAGCTGAAACGTCCCTGCAATCGCTCGAGTGCGAGACGTTGAGACACATAACGGCAGAGGACGCTGAGCGCTGCCAGGGGCGGAAGGCTGAGTGTCGTAAACAGAGCATCAGATGTGACTGTCAATCACTTTCCTTGGATCAATGGCAAATTGAAGTCGCCGATTCATAGCAATCCCAGACCTGAGCAGCCCGTGAATTTTTGAGAAGAGTTTGGACACTAGATTCAGGCGATATTCAGTACCAATGCAATGGCACGAGCACGGCTTGCGGAAATGAGTAGTTGTCGGACTTTCATGGAGCCCATACCGCCTTTATGGCAGCTTTCTCAAGTTCTCGAAGTCCTTAATATAGGGCTTCAGACGATTTTCCAGTGAAAGAAGATGCTTGCTCGTTGAAGAGAAAGATTGTAGCGTCGGTGACGGACGGACTAAAAGCAATATATAGTACAACCCAACCGTGCCAGTGAGATCTCATCATAAAAGCCGTTGCGATTCACGTCTATCAGCCATTTCACCCAATTTTTTTTCCCTATCCCACCAGCGCCAGGCCTATGCAGTAACGCTGAAAAGTACCCCAGACCAAGGAGAAGGGAAAGAAAGACGCTCCCACTCCCAAATCCACTCCGATCCCTCTGAAAAGAGAAAAGAGAAAAGAAATGACTAAAAGTCAAGACCTGCTGTTTTATTTCCTCTATCGAGGGCAATCTCATGACTCAGCGGAAATAGCACGAAGCTGCGGTTGCAGCCGATCCATATCTAATTCATCATTCGCACCCGAAGAGCCACTTTTCCCCTCCATGTCCTCGCCTCCAACTACCGCATCTTCCTCCTCAACCTGACCTTGTTCCGAAGGCGGCGTATGGAAATCACCAGCAAGAGGAGATTCCTCTGGAGGAGGGACTAAGTCCTCGGCTGTGAAGATGTCCCCTCCAGGCGGTTCGAATTGCGCTGGCTGGGGTGCTTCAAAGCTGGAGTCCTCGGACAAAGCATCGCTGGTCGACGTCACAGCATTGAGCTCGGCGTCTCTGAAGCTTTGCGCAGTCGTCGTACTCTCCGTTTCCGCCATCGAGACAGGGCGCTTTCCCGCCGCAATCTCCTTTCCGACGCCGGACCTATCGTGGTCGCCAGGACTATCCTGCAGACTGATGTCCTCACTGTCTTCGATCGCGTTGGAGACAGAGAGTCGTTTATCCTGAGCATGGGCGTGCCGTTTGGCTTTGAGGCGATCTTCTGGTGACATGTCCTTCCATTCCGATCCAAAGTGAATGACGGAGGCCTTCTTCCCATGCACAGTAAAGCTTCCTGTCGTCCTTGATAAACGCTCGCCCTCGTGCGATACGTCATCGTCTCCCAGACCAGCAGAGGAGGCAGAATCCTTACCCTTCCTACTACGGTGATGGGATGGTCCATGGGGTACATGATGACCGTGACCGTGTCCGTGACTTTCTCGTAGAGTCCTATGTAGGCTGCGACGGACTTTGGAGCGGCCTTCTGGAGAGGCCAAAGCGCTATTCCACTCCTGATCCGAGTCTGGTGCTGTTCTTGGACGATTACTATCCTCTCGTAGAAGACCCGCTTCACGCAAGAGGGCATGTTCCTTGTCGTCAATACTAGGTGTTGGTGTTGCGAGGTGAGTATCAGTCGTATTCGACATCGTCGGAGATCGAGCCTCGCGCCCATGGCTACTTGCCAAAGAAAGAGCATCTTGAGTAGCGCTATTGGCTTGAACACTAGAGACTGATGCGCGAGAACGGCGATTAGGGTTCAAGGACAGAGGCGGGAGTTGCCATTGATCCTGGGAGCGTAGCGAACTTGCTGGCTCGGCAGGAGCTTTGAACGCCATCTCCGTTTGGACTTCCAGGGACGACCTTCCATCTCGCCGTGGCGATCGAGTAAACGAGCTTTGGCTTCGTTTGGGGCTTAGCTTCGGACTACCTATGGGGCTAGATTTGCTTAGTGCACGTGATCGAGGTTGTTTGGCTGGATCTGCCGAAGGTGTTAAGGTATCCATGGCCTGTGGCTGGCTTTCCACACTCGCATCATCTTCGATATCCTTTGCAAGGACATCTTTATGACACCTCACCCGCCATATATCTTTTCTCGTCCATCGAAGCTGCGCTTCCATGCGGCCTGCTGCCATGATGATATCCTGGCGAGTTTTTGGTTGAATGGGAGCAAGTATTTGAAGATGCCTAGCATTCCGAAGGAGCTTGTCCAATTCCTTATGATAGTCTCCCAGTTGATTTTCGGCCTGTGCCACCTTCTCCAGGATGTGCTGTTTTCTGCTTTCGAGGATCTGCTGCGCCAATTGCATATCAATTTTGCCGCTTTGAATTGTCACCTCCCCAGTCGGCGTCTGTACCGATCTCACGGATTTGCTAGAGTCTAGTCTTCGGATACCCCGACTTCTTTGACCTTCGTAGCTGCCACCGACAAGGCCTTTCATTCTCACGTTTGCTGAACGGAATGCTGAGGCATAATTAAGCCTCGCAAGCCAATCGTTCATTTCTCCCTCATCTTCAGCCAGGAAGTTTTCCTCAAACCCGCCGTGGCGGACGAATGTAAAGGCATGTTTATGTCGCCTATACGTCGAGTCTCGAAGCGTGACAGCATCGTCTGTGGAAAGGAAGGCATCCGGCTTGAATTCTGTCAATGGAGGCTTGAAGATGACAGGCGTATCTCTGTTTCCCTGTTTCTGATGAACCTCGTACTGGTGCATCAGATTTTTAACCCATGCAGAGCTTCGAAATAAGTATAGCTGTGAGCCAGTGAGAACAGCCCCCCATTCTTGCCATGGTGAACGAGCTTTTTTCTTTTTGGTGTCTTTCCGCCATAGTATACCCACTTTTGTGACCATGATGTCGACTACACCTGCTTGCGCTTCTTGTGGATTACTTATGCCTGCTTGGGACATGAAAGCCTCCGGTCGTGATCTTGCTGATAGGATCTGAAGTACACCAAACCGAAAGAATGAATTTGAGAGCGCTTTCACGTCTAGATTTGAGGTTGTTCCTAGATAGGTATACGGATCGTCCAAATTGATGACATTTCTAATCTCGGGACGGAGAAAGTCTAATTTCGACTCGAAGATAAGGGTATAAGGATCGAGAGGTTCCTTTGCCGCCACTCGCTTGATTTGCTCGGGCGCGGGGTTTTTGAAGAGAGCTTTCCTAGGCTTGTGAGTGCCGGGTCTTGATCCGTTGACATTCACATCGTCGTCAATGTGGATAAAAGGAGTGTATGAGATATTATCGTAGAAGCAACCCAAAACGGCTTCGGAGACATCATTGCCCGATGCCATTTTTATGTAGTCTTGTTTTTGCATCTTGTTCTTATTATTCTTGTTGAAAACATCTGTCTGCAAGATGATAATTGAGAATGCAAGAATGTACGCTTGTTCTAATAGTAAACGTCAGCTATTAGGTAATTTGTGAGTCTGGAGAGACATTACCTGATGATATGAATATTCCCGGATTGCACTCATGATATCGGTCCGCAAAGCCTTGAATAACGCGATCGATCTGTTGCGTCTCCTTTGGCAGCTCCGCTTCCATTAGTAGTTTTCGCACAGCCATGTCGATGGGCTCGCCAAAGAATGCGAATGTCCGCATATAACTCCTCATAACTGCCAGAGAAAACGGGTCATTTGATTTGGACAACAGCGACGCTATGCAGCTGCGTGGAATAGCTTCTTCGACTCTTGCCAAATACTTCACAGGCGTTTCACCGTCTTCTCGCTCGGGTAGAACAAGAACTTCCCGGCTCAATGCAAAGGAATTGCTCTTGGTGGTGCCCCCTGGTGTACCGGTCTGTCCACTTGCTGGTGATCCGTGGCGCGAGATTTGCGCATCCGAACTCTGCCGGAAACGGGAGAGACTGAAGACCGTACCTAGACTACTTCGGCCTGCAAGAGACATTGAGTCACGCCCACTAATTGGTAATGGGGGAGTGGAAGGCAGTTCTCCACTCGATGTCGCGGTAGGAGATCTGTTCCGCCTTTCTAACCGCATGGGTGGTAAAAGACCAGGTGGAGACGATTTTGCAGAAGTCGTGGAATCGTTACGGGCGAGGTGGGCTCCTGGCGCAGCAAAGCTTACGGAAGAAGCAGCAAGCGCCCCATGCGAAGTGGCATGCCGTGCCGAAGGATATTCGAGACTTTGGCCCTTTAGTGTATTGTTATGAGGAACCGCAGTCGCGGGAGGAGTCCGCAAGGTAGGTGAATCATTGGATGAGCCAGAGGTGAATGCACTTGTCGAAGCCCTCGGAGTGAGCAAACCTTCATTACGCTGCTCAGGCGCTGTTTCCGGCGACGGTATCTTGACGGGCAAGGGGAATAATGATGTACGCTTGTTGCGTCCAGGAAGTCGAAAGAAGGCAGCTGCTGAGAGCGATTGAGGGTTTTTGGAAGATGAATAGGCGACATTTCCATATCCAGTGGAGCTTCCATCCGATCGAGATGATTCGGACTTTCTCGAAACGGATGGCGCAGTGGTCTTGGCCATGTCCTCTCCAAATGCGGTAGGTGCGCCAGGACGAAAACTAGCGGAGGTGGTTGAGAGGCGAGTCAAATCCTCCGTTTCGTCTAGATAATTTTGGCCGCCCATTTGTTCAGTGGAACTATTATTGCTTCGTCTAACTTGTGCATTCGACCTCTGAGGCTTCAATCTTTCGCCTATGACCTGATCCAGCGGGTTCTTCCGTCTCTTGAATGGAGTGCGCACTTTCGATTTACGAGGTTGCGACCTCGTGGATTCCATGGTCGGCGCGGTAGTGATGATTGAAGGGGCTGATCAAAAGATTGTCAATCCTTGTTTGCTGTACGTAGCGCAGAGTAAGCTTACCATCAGGAGGTATAGACGGGACCGGCGGAACTTCTGGCGCAGCTTGTTCTTTCGCTCTTGTTGATAGCTGAGAGTCAGAAGCGTGTCGAAACTTGAGCATGCTGAACCGACGTGTGTTTGGTGTCGCTGGCTGTATTGGCGGGGAGGGTGGAGGTTCCTGCAGCATCCCGTGGGAGCTGGGCGGCGCGGACACAGCGTTTCCATGGGAGTCTATGGCTAGCTGTGGCGATAGGTAGTCAACGGGAGTCCCTGAGCGCGAGACCTGCTCGCTACGGCGGACGAGATGGGAAGGATCATGAGTGCTGCGCCGATGGAGATCCTTCTCACTGCGATTATAGCGCAGTCCCATCAGAGGCATGACGGGTCATGAGCAGCAACAGTGAAGCACTCATGAGTCTCAAGAGAGAGTCAATTCAGTGGAGAACACCTATGGGAGGTAGAGCTTGGGTGGATCTGCCCCACGAGCAACACAGTCGGGGTTCGATGTGCGATGCCAGGATGTTGGCAGGTTTGTAGCTGAGATGATGCAAGGCTGACGGCACGACGCGACTGGGTGAGGGCGAAAACGGGATGGTCGGACGAGGACAGGACAGAGCTTCGAGGGAAAAACGAGTGACTGAGTTGATATACAGAGATGAAGGTGACGGGCAGGATGGTGTCGCATCAAAGTGCTGGAGTACAAGATACTTAGGTTCAGCAGCGAAGGGGGCGGTTTGGCCTCCTCTCGGACAATGGACCGTGTGCTTCCGCTCTTGACGTCGTGCTCCGCCGCCGCCGTAATACAGCATTACACTGATGGCCCACCCGCCGTAGACTTTGAATCCGTCCCGTCGACGCGCGGACAGCTGACAATCACATCAGGAGGGCGAGGAGAGTGGGTGCGCCGACAAACTGGCATGTGCTTGACCGAGAGCAAACTTCCAGTTGGGATGCATTGATCGATACGGCACGGGTACGTAACGAACTACCGGGATTGCTGCACCTGCACAACGAAATCGACGCCTGCAGCCGCTGCCCCGCTCCTCCCCTCTCGTCTTCTTCCGCAGGCGCCACTGACAGATGACGAGATGCTCTTCTCCTCCCACTGAGGCACGCGACATCTTTCCTTCTTTGATTCCGCCCTTTCTTGTGCCTTTCGACGAACTGCTGGCATGCTAATTCTACCACGGCGTCAATGGCGATCAGGAGTGCGGTTGCAACCTCACTAACTCTCAGGCTACTCTTCATCGCCCTTCTCTCCATTTGTTTGGCTTCACTTGTCTCTGGTGCAACCTCGCAGTCCTATCGTCGTCTCGAGCCCAAGTCTGGGATTGCCAAGGTTTCTGAAGAACATTATCCACACCACCAATTGAGCAGCTGGCGAAGACTATCCAACAGAATCATCCAGAAAGTGTTAGGCTACCCAGAAAGTGTAAAATCTCTGGCAAGTTCCTCAGTCTCAAGAGGCGGAGATGGGCAACCAACACACAGGCTTCGTACGAGGTATAGCGAGGATATAGTCTTGCGGTTCAATTGTTCCACCGCAGATGAGGCGTGGGCACTGTCGGAAGCATGCGAAATACTTTTTCTCGATGTGTGGGAATTTGGTGAGAGCTTTGTTGATGTACGGCTTTCAAAGGATACCGTAAGACGAAGCCTCCTTCGCTTCAATATTCAATGGCTAACAGTCTTTCAGGTCTCTCCTCTCTTAAGCTTGTTGCCAGAGTCTCTACAAGATGCACACGCCCCGATCATGCAAGACCTCGACCTGGCCCAAGCAGTCTACAACTCATATCCCCAGACCTTTTCCTCGTCCACAAGGCCACACGATAACCAACTCTCAAACCCGAATACTGCGTCTAGTAATACTGAGGATGCCAATATATTCTTTCAAAATTATCAGCCGCTCAGTGTCATACTTCCGTGGATGCGTTTGATGGCCTCCATCTTTCCAACCCATGTTCGGATGATAAATGTTGGCAAGACTTTTGAGAACCGCGAGATACCGGCCCTGAAAGTTGGCGTACACCCCACGAACTCGGAGAAGCCGCTTCCCCCTCGAAAAACCATCATCGTCACCGGCGGCATTCATGCGCGGGAATGGATCAGTACTTCATCTGTCAACTATCTTGCGTATTCTCTTGCGACTCAATATGGGAAATCTCAGCTCATCACTAGTCTCATTGAATCGTTTGATTGGATTTTCGTCCCATCCGTCAACCCGGATGGTTATGTCTACACGTGGAATGACGACCGCCTGTGGCGCAAGAGCCGTCAACCTACGTCTCTTCGATTTTGCTCTGGAATAGACTTGGATCGCTCCTTCGGATACCACTGGGACGGCGCAGTGACATCCGACAATCCTTGCAGCGAAAGTTTTGCAGGCGAAGAGCCCTTTGGGGCAATTGAGACTGGGACCTTTGTTGACTGGGTCCGGAACCAGACTACCAACCACAATGCAGAGGTCGTTGCATTCCTAGATCTCCACTCCTATTCTCAAGAAGTCCTATATCCATATTCTTACTCTTGTACCGCATCGCCTCCAAGTCTAGAGAATTTGCAAGAACTGGCCATGGGTTTGGCTAAGGCAATGCGCCTGTCAAGTGGACATTACTACAAGGTCGTCTCCGCCTGCGAGGGAAATGTCATGCCAATATCAGAGAAAGCTCCACGCAAGTCTAGCCTTCCACAAGGTGGGGGATCAGCACTTGACTGGTTTTATGGTGAGATGGGCGTTCGCTATGCCTTCCAAATTAAGCTACGGGACACTGGAAGCTACGGCTTCCTCCTGCCGAAGGAGCATATCGTGCCGACTGGGAAAGAGGTCCTTGAGGCGGCATTACATCTCGCGCGGCATATGAGAGGAGATTTTGATTATCTTAAGATTCCAGAGCGAGGTCCAAGCATGATTTCCACCAAGTTCCGGATACCATTTGGATCGAAAAATCCACAAGACAGTTGGAGAAAGCCATCGCGTGGAGAGAGTTCGAGGTTTTCGGAGGAAAATATCGGCGGTCTTGATGGACCACAGACGGGAGAAATATTAGACCAAGATGATCAATGGGAATTACGTCGACGAAAGCGGCGCTAATTGGACTCTTCATCGTTCTTTGGCGTTCATTATACCCAGGATAGTCTCAGGAGCCGTCTGTTTCCTTTGATCAGTCTTCAATGTCATAGAGGTCTTGTCCTTTTTAGAATTTGTCCCTTTTCTTAGCATAGCCTGTCAGCGCTTCTTTGACAGATTAATGATTGTAACCGTTCATGGCATTCCAGAGGTGACGACCACCCTCCGAGTGTGTAATGTGGGTATTTGCGCAACCCTTAGCGTCCTATAGGCAACTGAATGGAGCCGAAATACTCGAACGTGTGTATAGCTCGTTCCGTGCCAGGCAGTGCTGGGATTCTCGAGACGAACTCTCGAACTTTTTCCTATAGCCCTTTAAGGCCTGTAAAACAGACAGAACTCGATTTCTACGTCCCCATCCGCCTTCTTTCCTTCACCTACTTCCTCTCCCACGAATGCCTCTAGGTCCTCTCGACTCCCCCTTCTCCACCCTTCCTCCTTCGCTGCGACTTCGCTGCTCAAGTCCGCGGGGAAAAAGGTGTCGCACTCAAAATCTTTGTATACTCTCGTCAACAGCACCCTCTTCATCTCAGGCCTCCGCATAGCCTCCTCATATACACTCGTGCCCCCAATAACAAAGCACCTCCCCACCGCCTCCCCCCTCTTCCTCAACTCTTCCAGTGCCCCCTCCATTCCCGTCGCCGTAATCACATCCGAACCCTCCTTCTTCTTCTCTTCCTCACCGATAGCTCCAGAGTTCCTTGTCAACACAACGTTGATTCGATCTTTGAGCGGCCGAAACCGCACGGGGATGCTCTCCCAAGTTTTACGGCCCATGACAACGGCGTTGCGAACGCTTGACGAAGAAGTCGATGCTGGAAAGGTGCGTTTGGTAACGCGGGCGAAGTAGGCCATGTCCGATTTTAGGGCAGGCCAGGGAAGGGTGCCAGCGCGACCGATGCCCATAGAGGGTGTGGCGGCGACGATGAGGGTGAGGTCGAGAGAGCGCGGCATGGTGTCGGAGGGCAGTTGGGCAGAGGAGGTGGAAGGTGAGGCTGTCATGATCGTGATGGAGTAATTGACGATAGAAATTGGGTGGTGAGTCGGCTGTTGCGTGTATTCATGTTGTGGGCTGCTGCTGTGCTAAAGTGCTGACATAGGAGGAGGTGGTTTGAACTTTTCTATGCGGGATCAATATATAAGCAGTAGCGGTCATTTCAGCACGTAACTCAAGTGGCCGCAAGCGTTTGAAGAATAGAGAATCAGGTTCATCTAGGATATCATATCCATTGTGCATTAAAACTACGTGGGTATCATGTATTAAGAATGAATGGTAGATGAGCCTCCCAAAATTTAAACCTCCGCTTGAGTCGCTTCACGTCCATAACTCGACAAAACTTTGTTCAGTAATTCTGCAACTGCAACAGTGCTTTGCTGCATCTTCTCTTGATTCTCGCTCTTCCCCAGAGTGTTAAGCTCGCCAAAGAGCCAGACTTCTTGCATCTGCCGAATGAGGGTCGTTAAGTCCTCCGCTCCACGAATCTACCACATACCTTAGCTATCTCCGACCAAGCCTCCTTGCGATAATCGCGTCATGAAAATTGAAGATGGCTTACCAGAGCAGCTGTCTCAACATCGATCTCCAGTGCATTTAAAGCTGTTGAGTTCCGATCGGTCTTTTCAAGCTGAGAAGCGGGATAGCGAATTATCAGTGGTCGTGAAGGGCGAACCTAGCAGCACGTTGGCGAACTCACAGAGGCAAGGCCAATCAGGTTTTCAAATCTTCTGATCAACTGCTGAGTAGCGGTATCGATGCGAGCTATTCGGTTAGCATTCTACTTACAAACTGAGCAGTTTCGCACCGGGTGGATCTACTCACCAAGAAGAGCCGGTGCGTTGCGCAAGGATTGGTCCATATTGGTAGCTCAGGGATGCATACTGCGGACTCACTGCTAGTAGCTCGTCTCAATCTGCGGAAACGAGATAGTGCGATCGCAGCGAAAGATCTCAGCAGCTAAGATTCACCTGGAAGAGTTCCTAAGATACCGTATGGTAGGGTACCTACCTCGGGCATCAACGCTCGGGTTTCACGAGCATCTTAGGTACTCCGCGGGGTACAGCCTTTTGTGACAGCACAACCAGCCTTTCCTTCACACCAGAATACCTACAAGGAAAGTGTCAATGTCGATCAGTTGAGTCATTTCCACTCATTCATCTCCGGATCATCGTTCTCCAAAGTGTAGCTTTTACTCTAACGTTTCAAGGTAGAATTTGTCATGTACTCTATGCAGGGCTTATCTAAAAAGGTAAAGTCTTATCTAGGGACATTAGGCCGATCCGATGAAGCCGCTTTCGTCGGTGTGCAAAGATTCCCAATGGCCTGCATCGTCGAAATGTTTGTCAAATTTCAGCAATCTGGCTTGCTCGGCTTGTTGCCAGCCACCGCTCATTCAGAGTCTTTTTCCTTTACTTGGCCACTCGAATCCCTGACTCTTCCGAATCTGGTCGAAGAGTGATTGCGACGCACCTGCGATGTCAGATCTCCTTTCTAGCTAGAAGCCCCAGCTGCCAATCACCCTTTTCTACATCGATCACTGCTAGCTGAAGATCGCGGCTGGTTCCATGCTGTGGGATGCTGTTGGCAATATATTGGCTCATGTAGAGTCTAGATGCACGATAGCATAGGTGATAAACCCATCCTTGTCGAGGTTGCAGAATTGACTGCCGTTTTGTTCGCTGTTCCTGCTGGTCTAATCTAGCTGAACTGAGGAGCCGTACAGCATGGCCATTTAAAGCCCAATCGTAGTACGTTCCAGCAATCCAGAGCGATCAGAAAACGATGCCTTGTCACGGATTCGATATATTTGCCAATTGTACAAATGTTACAACTCCCATTCAATTTGATGCGGATCCAGATATCGTAGGTTCGAACCATCTGACATTTACAAAACCATGCCAGACCTGGATACTAACGCGCGCTGACCGAGCATAGGCTGGCATCGGCGTGAGCCCAGGCAGATAACGAAGCCGATATCTTCATGCTGATGCTGCAAGGTTATCCTCGCGTTTCTATTATCCGCCTGGTTGACGTTTTTCTTTGTTGTTATTACCTTTCTCTTTGCCAAAGACTTCAACTGCGCACCAAATGAGCTTGACAGGCGCGTTGTCCAAAGGACTCGGAAAATCAGCGAGCGGATCAGGACCTTTCTTCCACAGTTTCTCAAACCTGATCGACAATTCTCCTTGGATGCTATCGAGGACATCGCATTTACTCTGGGCGACCAGCAACTTATTACCGGAACGTCGATCCTAATTGTAGGATTTGCTAGACACTGCGTGATCACGGAGTACCATTTCTTCGTTGTTTCGCTTCTTGGACTGGCCAGCTTCGCCACGCATCAAAGTACTATATTAATTGTGAGGGCAAAGCTAAGGAGATACCCTTGGAAGAAATGGTGGCGATTAATGGCGATTTTTCTGATCTTCATTTTCAACCTGCTTGGAAATATCCTCACTTTTAATGACTACTTTCTTGTCGAGCTTGGTCTTGTAACGCAATGCGCGTGGAGTAGTCTCCCATATTACTATAGTCCACTAGAGATCTTCCTTCTAGCTTTCACAGCCATATTTCTGTTATGGGGCTTTCTTGCCATTACTTGGGACATCTGTCCCGAATTGCACCCATTCTTTCGTAGTTTCTCTATCAAGCGATGGCATTATGCACTGCGGGAAAGGGTCGAAGGCCCTGAAAAAATGCCGTCGCGGTTGATGAATTCAGTCTCATCTCTCCTCTTCCTGTTATACATCACTGTTGTACAAATCCTTACCTCGGACATTATTGACTTGTATAGGGTTTAGGCCACGCTTGTCTATGTTACATATAACCTGATAACTATTAGAAACCAAGCATTCGACTCGTGGACTCTAGATGGAACTCCTGTTTTGGTTGGGAGCGAGAACAGTTGGGACTTTGGTCAGATATTGCCACTCCTCCTGCTCGCACTTCCTGTTTCGCAGATCTGGGAGATGGCTCGAGGTAGTTCTAAGAGCTGTGTCTCTTTTGTACTCCGGATAACCGGCTGAGTCGTCGTAATAGAGGACGCTTGGAACCGGAGGACGAGGATGAAGGGGAAAAGAGAAAAGGAAGAAGAAGAACAAGAAGGAACAAGGTCAAATCGAATGCCGGCTTCGATCGCGCCTAACGAGCCTCAGCCAAACCCAGACAATTCTATGTTCGATCGGGCATTGCACGGACAAGCGCCGCCACTGGACACTGCTACTGCCCACTCTGGTTCAAGGGACGAGGGAGCACGTGAAAGCGCACTGCAAAGTGTACAGCTTCCAGAGGACGCTGAGCTGGCTGAATCTTGCGTTCCCAGGGCCGTAAACACACAGGACAGCCCTGCTACGACTTGCATAACTAAATCATCAGCAGCAGATGAGCGACGTGATAGTACACACCCAGGCGGGTTCCACCGAGTCGATACTGTGAATGTCGAGAGGGCAAGAACATTCTCCAGTCTGCAAGTTGCAGAAGCAGATGAATCTAATTTGGAGCAAAAGCTATATGTCTCTCGATGGTTCTGGCTGTGGGTATGTTTTTGGGTTTTGGGTCTGTTTGGTGGGACAGCGGCTGGCGCAATCCAGTTAGGAGTCGTTTTGTAAGGTCCGTTGCAGAAAGTTTGCCGCTTTTTTCAAGCATTATGGGATCTGGAATTCAGCATACATGATGTGTCAAGCTAATTGATTGAGTTGCTTTGCAGTGATTCGAGGTGGTCACACCAAGTCGTGTAAGTCCAGCGAGGCTACAATTATTGACATAAGACTGAATGATTGATTAGAGGTACAGTCTTTCGTTTGACTTGACGCAAGCCCGATTGGCGAGTCAATTCAGCGGGCACCGCCGCAAAATTGCGCTCCGGAAGAGAGAAATTATCCCAGGCAGCCCTTCGTCTCTGCAGTACTTCGCACTGTTTTTCCAACGTCCTCCCAATGTAGCCCGAGCGTAGCAGAATATTCGGATAGAAGTTAACTATTTTGGTAAGAGAATCCTTGGTAGATTGCGAACAGTATAGCAGAGTGTCCCAAAATTGTTTGGAGGTGCTGGGAAATGCGAGTCAATACGATCTGCCAGTGGCCCAGCGCTGATCCATTTTTCACAAGAAAAAAGGATTTGAGAAGAAATAATTTTCATCACTGCTCCGTGTAAAAATTCGGACGACGTCTGGCTCAAGGGAGAGGCACACGGAAATCACGCGCGTTGTAGACATCGGATACAATATGTTGATTAATGCAAACCATGCAAAGGGTTTATTCTCGTCAGCAGGCGATTTACTGCTTCCATATTGGAGCGTGTTAACGTATATCGCGGGCATTAGGTACAGTAAGTCTCTGTAATTGTGTGTTTCGTATTTCTGGAGATAGACCTGACCAATATCTCTATTATTCGAAGACCACTTAGTCAAATCAAGATCTCATCCCCAGCGGCGAGATCGCGCAAATCATGGAACGCGGCTTTTCCCTTCCCAAAAATTTTGCTCACCGAAGCCACCGCAGCCAGCCTCAACGGGTAATTCAGATTCGTGGCTTCTACTCATAAATGCCATGGAAGGTGTTGTTTTTGACTCATCCTACTCGGCGGCCTTTCCGGTTCGTTCGTTGTTGTATTGTAAAAAGCATCAGAAGGTAGAGGTTCATACTGAACAGTTGCGTTTCCTTCATGATATGTCGAAGTCGGAGATCCGACAGTTTGATAGGTTGGTCCAACTTTAGTCTTGCCAGTGGCAATGTCAAATCCGTTGATCGCTCGTTCTACCATTTCCATTGAGACAAGAGGTTGGTAGAATGGCGCAGAGTGACCACTCTCAAAGATTCGAACAAAACTAAATTTGCCGACTTGTTTTACTTGACCATGGACAATGTCATCTCCAGTGGTGATATTGACAAAGCCTGCTTTTTCGAAACCTGAAACACCTATCTCTTCAGCGACAGCATACCTATGCTACGTTAGACAGGCTCGACCGCATTTCGTACTGGACATCTACTTACCCGCCGATCCACTTGCACTCAAAGTCGGCGTCTGCAAAGTACATGACCACAGTGAGATTTGCTGCTACCAGGTCTCGCATGTCTTGGATGATAGAGAAAACACGCGAATCGTCCCCAGTATCAGAAAATGATTGACTGACGAAGGCGCTGTCTGATGTGTAGTTGACGTAGGCACCAATGGCTTTCTACGACCATATTAGCAGCCAGATTTGCTCTCGACATGGTATTCATACTTGGATTCTCTCTGTGTTGAGATAATCGGCGTGCCAATCTGGCGGAATTGGATCCGGAATGAGTTCGCGTACATCGTATACATCTCGGTGGAGGAAATCTTTGTAAATAGCTTCGACCTCATTTGAGCAGAAGTTGTCAGCATCTTGGCACACATCTTGTCTACCGGTATTGTAGCACTGTAAAGTATGACCGCGGCAGTTTCCAGGGCCATATATGGCATTGTACATCATATGTGCATGGTCTTTGTCAAGTAAAATGTCGTAAGTGTTACCAGGTTGCACGGAGAAGTTATAGTAGGCCTCATTTTGGATCAACGGATCGTACCATCCATTCCCAATAAGCACACTCTCCAAATTGATCTCCCTTGCTGGCGATGAAGCGTTGAAGAGCCTCGAATTTTGATCCTTGAAATATTTTGCGAAGACTGGCCCGTAATGGCCTCCGTATTATTCAGTCGCGAAATGGAATCCGTCTCGCGCATACGGTGGGAATACGCCCACGAACCCTTGCAAGGTCTTCCAGACGTTGGGGGCAGCGTCAACTGTAGAGTTTGCAGTAGTCGTTTGGTCGGCACGGGAATACTTCCCGCAATCCCAGTCTGATGCCCAGTCAGAGCACGTGTTGTCGGGAAGGTTGGCGATTGTATCTCCCTCCGGATCTACGTAGCCTGGGGTAGGGACACTGTATGAGAGCCCTGTTTGTATTGGTTGATCAATGAATATCATGTTGCTGAATTCGTTCCAGCTGTATGGGTTGTTATTCACCTCGATGCTGGAGTTAATCAAGCAAGGGCCTAGAAGTTGAAAATTAGTGCAGCAACTTGGTTGCACCGCAAGTAAGACTTACCTAGCTCTTGCCAAAGTTCGTACATTGAGCTTGCTCCAGGCCCTCCTGATATCCAAAGTGTTAGAGGGGCTGTCGTAGGATCGCCATTGCGGGTCTCAAAAAACATCCAAAACATGTGTTGATTTTCGGCAACATCGGCGTAGCCGGAATATGATTTGACAGCTGGATTGAGTTCACAGATTCCTGTTGGTACTTCTTTGTATCGGACATCGACACCTGCATACCCCGTCTTCTTGATGAGATCGTTGGGAGGGTCTACAAATTGGCCTTCTCCGAGAGTTGCAAATAATGCGAATAGCCCGAGGAGTGGTAGGCTTAGAATCTTTCTTAGCGGATATCTGAACAATTGGACAGGTCACATACCGAATGGAAGACATCTCAACACAGAAGAAAGAAAGAGAAAGTTGGATTCTTGATGGTTCGCATATGCATATGTACAGTGGTTATTTATACGTGACAAAGTCTCCGGATTATGTAGCGGTATTCTTCTCCTGGTCCACTTCAGCTGTATATTGATCATGGAATGAGAACATGAGACAATGTACTCAAAGCATTTCACAGCCCACATCGAGTACGAGATGATTACTATACCCTATCCCACGATCGGAAGTCGTTTTTCGTGACGACCTGCACCGCCTACGTGCGACCGACCACTAGCGCTCACTCTGACAGGGGAGGGTTCATGAGGATTAAACGCATTACGATTGTAGGGGGATCAGTTGAAGAGATTTTTAACGATTCGACAAATCATGAAGTTTCTTTTGAGCCGCATTCCTTTGAGCTCATAACTGATTTCCTATAGACTTTCACAATCATCAGCGCTAGCGGTTGGTTGTGCCTTGGTCGTGACTGTACCGTAAATGCTATCAACTATGCGGTCTCTTTCCTTGCAAATGCGAATGCACAGTCGCCATTTGACGCGTCAAACGAAGGCGAGAGGCATAATCTTGAGCTTTCTGTTGGCTCGTCTACCCGAATTGACCAAGTGGGTGGTGACAATGAGAGCTCTCAGTCAGGGAAGAGCCGGTCGAGGAAGCGCTGAGTTTTCGACGAAAAAGCCCTGTTCAAGTCAGGGGTCGGAAGCATAGCCGGAGTATGGAATAGACTCGTGTATTCCATGATCAGGATCTTTAGGATTGAGTTTAATAGCATTACGATTTTGGCTAGATTAAACCCACTCTTGACCACATTAGGTCTAGTTTCCACCTCTCTTACGATATGCGGTAGCGAGCTGGAGGCTGCATTGTTTTGTTCAATCCTCCAAGACACAGGTTTCTTAGGTCTGCCCATCGAAAGGATCTGTAGCCATCGTCCTTTGAGTATCTCAGCACATCGTGGTATCCGAGCCGTAGAAAGCTAGGTTTACAACCCTCGCTAGCTGGTGAGGGAAGTCAGCATCGCCACCTGCAAAATATCTCGAGCCATCTCTTGGCAATGGCGCCCGGCGGGGTAATACCCTAAAGTCCCTCACGAAATGAGCCAGAAGGAAACCTGTTAATAATGTAACCGACAGGAAGGAAGAGAGTTTGGATATTAATTAGCTTGATTTTACACGGCTAGGCTCCCATTGTTGAAGACTAACCTGAATCAATCCAAACTAGGCCTAGCGCATCTGTGAAACCACACATAAACTTTTCAGACCTACCTAAGATAGCTTTATAGAATCAAGACATTAATCTCAACAGCATAGAAAGCGAACAACGGTCTCGAAGCGGTAGGATAGAAGCAAAACTGAGAGACCCCCGACAATCCTTTTCTGATGCGCCATGCCAGTTTTCAGCCTCATCTGCCTTACGTCTCGCATATGTGCTGTGTTGGTTCTGCGAATGCTTTTGCCTTTCCATGAAAATACAGCTTGGTGGAAATGCATGTATGGGACGACTCCTTACCTGCCGCTTCCGCATACAATGGCCACTGTACTGTTGTAGCTCCTCAGTTCCAAAAGGGCCGATGGATTAAGCGAAGAGTCACGTCACCCGTTCCTTTGTTCAATACCGAGCGCCCACGAGGTAAAATAGAGTCCCTCCTTTAGTAGCAAATAGAGAGCAATACGCGGGCTGGTGCTCAAAGTGCCATACTTGTCATCAAACCAGTCCAAATATATACTTGTGGCAGATACTGATCGTTGGGCACAGCGGACCTTGTTTTACTCTACTATCTACCGCTGCATCAGCTCCAAGATCCATTTAAAGGCCGCCATCGCCTGAAGGGACTGTCGCACATTCCAGATCCAGAATACTGACCTCCTCTCAAGTGAAGTCCACGACTTTTAACCTATAGCCGCCATCAATAGCCATGAGCCAGCCTCAGATCTACTGTTCAATCTGTGGAGCCCCAATATTTGAGGGCGGCACTTTGTGCGTTTCCATCATTATAGAGACCAAAGTATTTACCAATGCAATAATAGAAAGAATGACCCCAAGGAATGGCTAACTACAGCTGTTCTGCTGACCACTGGACACAATGTTGAGCAAGGTATAGAGCTGGATACATACTGGCCACGGCCTCCTCGTACATCATATTCCTTCCACCAAAGCCAAGATTTATCGAGAGAACCCCAGAGAAGCGTGTTGCGACTTGAGGCTCACTCACATGGTACGGAATCATTTGACCTGCTAGATTCGGGCGCACAGGTGAATGCTATGCGCGTCGACATTCAGCCGAGGAAACTCGTGCTGGATCATGGGGCTCCACTCTACCTCCCTGTCCACCGCTTTTGTATCCAGCTCACAGATCGTTTTATCGATAGAGTAACGAGCTCCATACACACAGCTCAGATCGTACCGCTAGATGGTATCACGTCTCCTAAGCAGATGTGGGAGGTCCTGTATCGTCGCTTACGCGGAAGCAGTAGCAATGATCGCACGTGGATATTGCCCGAGCCGCACGACTATTTTGGTGGAAGGAGATGTCGTAATACCTATTGGGAGCCAGGAGATGATTCCGAGTATGCCGAGGTAAATTCCACAGCCCTGCTCGAGGCGATAAATTTACCAAATTGCTGAAACAAGGAAGCTACTTGAACAGAATCCGATAGAAATACCAAGTCTCACCTCATCAATTCTGCAAAATCTGCGGCAAGCGGACATGATTGACCCTGTTGGCGTTCCTCGTCATCTTCGAACCAGTCAAGACTGGTACTGCGAAGCCTTGGTCAACAAGCAGATATTTCCATGGCTATGGGACATGGACCTCAATGCGGTTCGCAAAAAGCAACGCGCTGGACGCTGGGATTGGGAGCTCCTCGTGCGTCAGCTTTCGCAGAGAGAGATCCAAGATCTCGGTGGAACAGCCCTGCAGCTATCATTACAGCCACGAAACCGCCGGAGGATCTGGCGTCTTCTCGAGGAGGCGAGAGTTGGTGATATTGCAAGACCGGAAGAAAAATTAATGGCAGCCAGGCTGTCTGGGGAGAAGAGAGGATCTGCATTGGCTGCAGTGTCGTCTGCCTTGTCTACAGACCCTCAGCTTCAGACTGTCCCTGGTTTTAGAGCACCTAATCAAGAATGAGGATCTTTGGACGGTTGATGAGTGGACCACGCATACAGGTCTCTCGGCGTGATACCTGGCGCAGATCTCTTCTATATATTTCATATGCATGATAAGGTCCTAATTCGTGGCTCCTTTTTGTTATTCAATCACTGCACCGCTTAATTCTGAGAGCTTGCTCATCTCTGGTACACTGGTTCAAGGTTTCAAGCTGGATCGATCTGAGTAGAATACACGCCATGGGTAGCAGAGGTCATTACTTGCGAGGAGGGCGACGAAAGAACCTCTTCAAAAACCCCACACTGCCAGCAACTTATGAATTCTAATAAAAGGACACTTTAGATCTAACAGGGTCAGCTTTGAATATCAGCTAGTCCTCATATTGCAATCACTTATTAGCATACTTCCGAATGAAGCCGAGAGCAACCAAGAACAAAGTTTGTGGGTCAGTTGTCGCCCACGAGTTGTGGAGAAGATTTTCTGTTACTTACGAGAATACAGTAGGTTTAGACCAAGAAGAAGCTTGCATAGCTGTTTGTTAGCTTAACAAGACGAAGACGCGTGACATGTACTAAGATTTTTCGACTTGCTTGAGTTAGGATAGACGATGCAATTGGCTTTATGTGAATTCTATAAAGAGCTACGCGTAAGGTTTGGTGTTGATCGAATAGAAGTGGCAAGCATAAATGAAGCAGAAGAGTATCGTACGAAGTAATCAATCAACACCAAGTAAAGAGACTTTTTGAGAGAAGAAATATATAATGATAGGAAATCCTCGTTAATAGAAGAGACCAAATTTTACGCCCCCAAAGTCGTGAAATAGAACTGAGGTAATGGTTGAATAGTCTCAACGTCAGATCTATGGGAGACGCCTTGCTTGAAGAGGTGGAATGGTATGAACCAATGACCTGGACTCTTGGAATTTCGTCATTGTACATATGTTGCGTTTGCATAGAAACTCATATTGTCGTGTGCTATCCCATTGTCTATTTCTGTTTGTGCCATTCTCTGCTAATTGACTCTTCTTGATTTGCAAGTAAAGTGGCTAAGAGCATAGCGCAAGCGCGATGTGATTCTACTCAGCTCGCAGCCTAATATGCTCGAGCACAGCGAATATCGAATCTCATGTGACTGCCTTGCAAGGCTGAGGTACGTTTTGCAGTCTAAGCCAATTGCTTGCCGGCGCAGACGGCACGGTTCGACCGTCTGGGAATGATTATATGCATGATAGCTTCGGGCTTGCATGCGGATGGTAGTACATACAGCGGTGCAGCCATGTACAACCAATCCGGACCGATGCTGGCCAACTCGTCGACAAGAGGTAACAGAGTGGCTCCATGGCTGTGCCAGAGATAAGGCTGATGCATGTCGGTGAGCAAGGAAATGTCTGTAGGTGGCCAATAGTCCATGGAGAACGCTGTGACACAGCTGTCGGCAGAAACCCGCCGTATCGTAGAGATTGACGCTCATGTTTCGGCGCGAGTCCCTGAGCAGTGACCACTCTGCTCTGCCTGCAGTACTCCGTACACATTAACCTTTGGGGCGTGCATTAGCGCCCGGCGGGCAACAGGCTGCTCCACTCGGTCGCTGTTTCCGTGGTTTTGCATCAAGGCCGACTAGATGACAGGGAAGCTGGCAAGGCGTGTTGTTTCGACCGCGAGCTCCACTCGGTAGCTCGACTACGACTTCCGTTCAGTATTGTACGTGACTTCTCGCTGGCGAGGCTTCATGGTACTTTAAAGGGCTTATTGTCTGAGAGCTAGACTGGACTGCAGGATGCGGGTAAACGATTCAATCGATTTAACAAGGCTCAGATGACGTCATCCGATTTCACTCCTTTTGTGGGCGCGAACAATGGTACCATCCGTTTTATCTTACGTCTCCTATCCGGAGCAAAAGCAGCTTCACTACTCAATCGTGAATTGTTGCCTAGGAACACGGTACGATTTTGATTGTGTATGGGCACGACAAGGCGGCAAAACGCAGGAATGCGAACGGGACGCGTCTTGCATTAGATGTTATGCCTGAACTGGTGGACTGTCGGCATCCGTCATCACCATGAGCATCCAATGACTGTTCAATTTCTTGCACTAGTTTGACGTGCTCGGTAGGGCAAGTCAGGTCATTTGCATGTCTGGGACGTCCCAGTTCTTACTGCTGCATGCACATTGCAGCGGCCGTTCGGCTCCCATCCAATGAGCGATCCACAAGTCTTCTCAATGGATAACTGCGTCCAACTTGCATTACTTGGGTCGTAGTGTGGGAAGTGCTGGGTGAGACCCCTGTACCACAGTAGGCTTATGGAGTGGCGGTCGGCGAACTTGCAGATCGAATAATACCGAACAAGTCTGTTCTTCACTGTTGCTTCTCGAAGGTCTCTTCATGCTCATGATCGAGTAACTGTAGCTTCGACGTCCATCCTCAGACACTAATCAACCATTAGAAGTTCTTCACAATGGCTTCAGTGACACTCCAGTCGCAGGATCATAGAGACCTTCTCGATACTATTGACAAGCTTCGCTCCAAAGGAACTGGCAGATACGTTGACCTGCCTGAGATCATTGTTTGCGGCGATCAGTCGGCGGGAAAGAGCTCTGTTCTCAACGCCATATCCGAAATCTCGTTTCCGACGAAGGACAACCTTTGTACCCGGTTCGCAACGGAACTGGTTCTCCGTCGAGATTTCCGGCAGGGAGTTAAGATCTCTATCATTCCTGGTTCAGAGAGATCTGCAGATGAGAAGGAGCGTCTCTCAGAGTTCCATGTCGAAGTAGATGCCAACCTACCTGACCTTAGCGATGTCATTGAGAAGGCTAAGGATGCGATGGGAATATCTGACACCAAGGTATTTAGCACTGATACGCTCCGTGTAGAACTGAGCGGACCGACCCAACCGCATCTCACCATGGTCGATCTTCCTGGTCTTTTCAGGGCGGGTAACAAAGACCAGTCGGTAGTTGATGCCAAAACAGTCAAGAAAATGGTCCGGAAATACATGAAAAAGGAACGGAGTATCATTTTGGCGGTCGTTTCAGCGAAGAGCGACTTTGCTCTCCAGGAAGTGACCGAGCTGGCTCGCGAGCTCGATCCGCAGGGCATACGCACTCTGGGACTGATCACTAAACCGGACACGTTAGATGCCGGATCTGATAGCGAGGCATCTTACATCAACCTGGCCCAGAATAAGGATATCATATTCCGACTTAGCTGGCATGTCCTCAAGAACCGTGACTATGCGATGAGAGAAGCATCTTCTGCGGAACGCGATGAAGCTGAAGCAAACTTCTTCTTAACATCGTCCTGGAAGTCGCTAGATATAACACAACTTGGCGTTAAGACATTGAAACCCCGACTCAGCAATGTCTTGAAAGACCAAATATTGGACCAGCTGCCAGCTCTGCTTCAAGATATCGAAGCCGGTATCCAACAGTGTCAGGACCGGCTAGAAAGGCTTGGTGCTTCGCGCGCGACACCCGAAGAGCAACGCCGCTACTTGATCCAAGCCAGCCAAAAGTTCTCAGTCCTGATAAGAGCCTCCGTAGATGGAGTGTACAATGATCGCTACTTCACAAGTGCCAAGACCGATGATGGCTACCAAAAGCGCCTACGGGCTGTTGTTCAAAATAGCTTGATCGACTTCAAAGATGATATGCACGGAAATGGTCAAACACGGAGAATCACTGAATCGACACCGAGAGCGAAAACGAACGAGATCTCTCGATCAGCATATATTGACGAGGTCAAATCGTTAATGCGGAGAAGCAGGGGCTGCGAACTTCTGGGCACTTTCGACCCGATGATCATTGGCGAGCTTTTCCGAGAGCAATGCCGGCCGTGGAAGTTTATCACGATGAGTGCAAAGCAAGCGATCTTGGAGGCTGTCTATCAGGCAACACAAGCCATCATTGACCATATTGCTGTGGACGAGACTGCAAACAACATATTGATGATCATCAACGGGGGGATCGATGCTCTGCAGAGCAACGTTGACAAGAAGGTGGTCGAGTTGCTTGAGCCACATTACAATGGCCATCCTATCACGTACAATCACTACCTAACGGATACCGTAGAGAAGATGCAGGCTGATAGACGCCGCGAAAGCTTTGTCACCGGGCTGGAGAAGTTACTTGGTTCCAGCAATGTTGAGAAAGGAATTCGATGTGATGTTTACCCATCTCAATTGTTGACTGTCTTTGAGCAAAACAGGGAAAGAGATATGGAACGCTACGCGAGCGACGTGGCGGTGGACTATATGCAGGCATACTACAAGGTGCGTTCCTAGCTAAAAACTGGCCTTACTGGTTCCCCAAAGTGGTCAATGCTTCATCGTGGCTGTTCAGCTCTGTTAACGTACGCTGTAGGTAGCGATGAAGAAATTCATTGACGACATCAGTGTTCTCGCAATAGAACGCTGTTTGATGCGCGAACTGCCATCGTTGTTCACACCAGAAATGATCAATGATCTCCGCGAAGACGAACTCTCACGTCTTGCCGGCGAATCTGAAGAGGCTGCTGCGGAACGCTCGCGATGCATAGAGAAGCTAGGCGTTCTCGAAACTGGACTTCACGAACTCAGACGTCTAGACAAGCACCGTTCAAATTTCATAGGTGAGTATGTTGTTCTCCCGATGTGCTCTCTGTAGTGACGCTGGAGTCTTGCCCGGACCCGCTCGCTAATTTCAAGGTCCAGTGGCTCGACGAGATCATTACGAAAGCCAGGAGGGAAATGAAGAAGACGGCATTTCCACATCGAATTCTCGGTCTTCAACTCCAGTCGCAAATGGTGACTTTGAGGCCTCGCCTGCAATTGTAGCGGCGGTCCCACCTGCAGTCGTAGCAGCAGACTGGAAAACTTACGACCGGGAGGTGACGGAGGCAGCTCCGATAGAGGAGTTTCCAGTAGAGGAACCTCCACCGCCCGCTGAGGCGACCAACGAATGGGGTGAATGGGCTCGGTTTACTCCTACGGCTCAAAAACCAAGAAAGAAAGGGCTGAAGAAGAAAAAGACATACGAACGTGAAGTTGTAGATGACGGTTCGTCTGGTCTTCAGGAGTGGTCGTAAAGGGGGCAGTGAAATGATGAGAAGGCCGGAGGTGCGCTAATCCAGCCGCTCATACATGACATCGGTCTTTTATAGAGCCTCCATTGCACGATGACTACAATTGACGCTATTTTGTTACATTATCCCGTTGCTTGCATGGTGAGCAAGGGTAATGGAACCTTTGGGCTGTCACTAGGTCTCAAAGTCTCTCCCATTGGTGTAAGGAAGAGAAGTGTCTATATCCATTTCGATAGAGGCAACCGCAACACGCAACACGACGAGGACAATGCTCAGAGAGCTCCTGCTGAGAAGTTACTGAAGGTTTCCTGTACGGCGGTCAGACAGAATGGATATGATCTGCGATACATTCTGATTTTCTGCTATTATTTAGGGGATAGTGTGTGTGAGAGAATGCCTAAAAGAACTGAGGCCAAATTGCCCTCTCGTAGATGATAGCCATCCATGCCATTTTAGTCTAGCCTAAAATTTTACCTCAGCTGCATTCATACTGGGTGCGAATTAGCCTCTACGGCGCGTCTCCTGCGATTGCTACTAAATTTTGGTGGGAAATTTAATTGAATATATTACAATGATTGACAATAATATATTATTCTTTTATAAGATTCTGTATTCTATTGCGGTATCGTAACGGCGAACCCTGCTTATTCTAGCGCTGACAACACAGCCATTTGCGACGACGCTTCATCTTCAGCCTTGTCCACATATGCCCTTGCGCTCAGACTGGGCAACGATAGGCGCGATACGTATCGTACGATAAGCCCTATCGTACGATAAATTACCGCGATATCGCCGATATTATCAGCGCCGACACAATTATTGTAATAAAATAAAATTCCTCCCCTTAATAAGCTATTATATGAGATAATTTACTTTAAATTATATAATTAATTTTTTAAAATATTTGATTTTTTCTAATCCTTTAAAAGTTCTTAAAGTTTAATAATATCTGGATTAAGCTATGCTTTATCCTAAAAAATTATATAACACGCACCAAAAAATACCTATTTTGGTTTATTACTTATTGCAGGAATTAAGAAAATATTAAAAGCAAATAAAAAGAGGTGTGGTTATTATTTTTATTAAATATTTTTAACTTATTACTTAATTAATAATAAAGGAATCTTATATAAAGCTATTTTTACGCAGTATTAATTAAATTAATTTTAACTTTATAATTACTGGTTATTATAATGCTCTTAAAGAATTTATTTAAAAGGAGTAAGGTTTTACTTTTATATAAAAGTTAATAGCTTTTTTTAAATATTATATAAATAATTAAGATTAATAAAAGGTTTTTAAAAGAATTAAAGTTAAAGTTACTAATTTTTTAAAATTATATAACTCCCTTTTAAGTTAAATTGCCCTTTTTATTTTTTAAAAATATTATATAAATTATAAAAAATAAAAGGTGGGCTACTTAATAATAAAAAGAAATATTAAGTTTTTCTTAATATTATTCTAATTTTAAAAGCATATATTATACTTAAGCGTAAATTTGTTTTAAAAACTTTAATTTTTAAAATAATTAATTAGTATATTTTATACAAGGTTAATATAATTATATAACATATATTAATTTTTTTAAGCTACTTATAAAGTGCTTTAATACTTTTATAGACTTTTTAAAGTATTATATAATCTCCTTAAAGATATAATATAGCCTATTTAAATATTTTAAGATATTAATAAATTATATAAAAATAATTCCAATCTTTTAAAGTAAGAATATCTTTCTTATTTAATAAATTAGTATTATAATACTTATTTATATATATTATAAGCGCCTTTTTAACTTATTACTTTTTAGCAACTTAAAGCATATTAAATCAGCTATTTTATTTTATATAATTATTAAAAGGGATTTTTTAACCAGCTTTTAAAATAAATTCTATTATATAAAAAGCAGATACATAAATATAAATAATAAAATTATAAAGTTTACTTATTACTTTTATTTAAATATGTAATTTATTTTGCCTTTTTTTTAATATCTTCTTATCTAGCTGCTTATCCAAAAGCTCTTTTTAATTATATAAAGCTATATTATTTTTATTATTTTTATTATTAAAAAGATATACTTATATAATAAGATTTAGAATATAGCCTTAGCAGTAAATATAATTTTAAGTAACTATTTAATTAATCTAATAAGTTTTAAAGAAGTATATTAATATTATATAATAAAGAGTATTATTTATAGCTGCATTATTGCTAATAATTATACTAATTAATTTTATATAGCCATATTCTTTAAGGACTAAAAGTAAGACTGATTATTAAACTTTGCTGTTATAGCCTAGTATTATATAAAAACTAATTAAATAAGTATAAAATTAATTAATATAATTAATATAACTTGCATAAATAGCTAAAAAAAGGTAATTATTTAGAAATATCTAAATATTAATAGCTAAATAGATTTGCATTTTTGCAGATTAAATTAATCTTTATATAATATTTTTTAATTTTAAAAAAAACTCTTAAACTCTTTTTTTTATTATATTATAAAAATAAGGAAGTTTAACCCAGGAATTAAGCATAAAAATAAATTTATGTAATATATCTTATTTAATAAGTTAAAAAAAAAGTCCGCATATAATAAGCAGATTAAAAAATATTATTATTATAAGTATAATATTTATTATACAAAAGTATATATATTGCTTAAATTTAGCCGCTTCTCCTTTTATATAAAGCTTTTTATAATCTGCTTTTAGTTAATTAATTAAAGTTAAAGCTATTAAGTATAATATTATACAAAATTAATTAATCCCAACTTCTAGGTAATATTTTTAAATATAACCTTATAATCCACTGGTTAATAAAAAAGACTTTTTATTATAATATTTATAATAATAAAGTAATACTTTTTTAAGTCTCTTTAATTTATTTAGCTTTTTTATATAATAATAAATATAAATATCTAACCTATATTAAGCTTTAGACTTAGTACTTTTAATATTAGCAGTAAAAAAAAATTCTTTAGTCTAAATAAATGCTATAATTATAACTTATTTTATGCAAAGAGTCTTATTTTATAAAAAATTTCTAAAATTTAGCTATTTATGTGGGGGCTAATATATTATACAATAGTATTATTATTATACCGTATTATACAATAAAAATACTACTGATACTATCAGCGATAATCGTACCGTTGCCCAGTCTGCTTGCGCTGGTGAGTTGATCCGCACGGACTTCAAATATGGTGCTATCACCAACAGAAAAATGCTCCATGCGCAACAGCCCGCGACACCAAGCAGACTGGGTAACGGTATGATTATCGCTGATAGTATCAGCGGTATTTTTATTATACAATATGGTATAATAATAATATTATTATACAATATGCTAGCCCCTACATAAATAGCTAAATTTTAGAAATTCTTTATAAAATAAGACTCTTTGCATAAAATAAACTATAATTATGGCATTTATTTAGACTAAAGAATTTTTCTTTATTGCTGATATTAAGAGTATTAAGTCTAAAGCTTAATATAGGTTAGATATCCATATTTATTATTATATAAAAAAGTTAAATAAACTAAAGAGACTTAAAAAAATATTACTTTATTATTATAAATATTATAATAAAAAGTCTTTTTTATTAACCAGTAAATTATAAGGTTATATTTAAAAATATTACCCAGAAATTGGGATTAATTAATTTTATATAATATTATATTTAATAGCTTTAACTTTGACTGATTAATTAAAAGCGGATTATAAAAAGCTTTATATAAAAGAAGAAGCGGCTAAATTTAAGTGATATATATACTCTTATATAATAAATATTATACTTATAATAATAGCATTTCTTAATCTGCTTATTATATGCGGACTTTTTTTTTAACTTATTAAATAGGATGTATTATATAAATTTATTTCTACACTTAATTCCTGGGTTAAACTTCCTTACTTTTATAATATAATAAAGAAAAGAGTTTAAGAGTTTTTTCCAGAATTAAAAGATATTATATAAAAATTAATCCAGTCTGCAAAAATATAAATCCATTTAGCTATTAATATCTGGATATCTTTAAATAACTACCTTTTTTTAGCTATTTATGTAAGTTATATTAATTATACTAATTAATTTTATACTTATTTAATCAGTCTTTATATAATATTAGGCCATAACAGCAAAGCTTAGTAATTAGTTTTACTTCCGGTCCTTAAAGAATATAGCTATATAAAGTTAATTAGCATAATTATTAGCAATAATGCAGCTATAAATAATACTCTTTATTATATAATATTAATATACTTCTTTAAAACTTACTGGATTAATTAGACGGCTACTTAAAATTGTATTTATTGCCAAGGCTATATTCTAAATTTTGTTGTATAAGTATATCTGTTACGACCCAGCCGCGTCAAGGCTGAACGCCATCTCCTTTGTACTTGCTGCAAGCGTTCCACAGACAGGTCGTAACGAGTAAAGGTCACGTGACTGATTAGTGGTGATAAACTACAGATCAGGGTAGAGCGATCTAGGGTGATCACCCACAGATCACGGGTTATCACACCGATCAGTAGTGATCAATTCAAGATCAGTAGAGATCTGATCAGAAGGATAACGGCCGTGATCAAGAGGATCACAAGTATATATATGCAGGAGGAAACCAGCTTAACTGACTTCCTCGCGTTTTATTATCATACCAAAACTGTACCTACAGTTAGTTACGAGCCGAATTGAACAA
>ML991878.1:0-56617 GCA_010094025.1 Viridothelium virens | reverse complement strand
GAGTCAAAGTAAAGAATCAACTATTGTCTGATTCACGCTTATGCATGCTTATGCAGCTTTATTCATTTTTATTCAATTCATTAATGCTTACGAGCGCTGCTCTACGCCCATACTCGGGTGGCGGAGGCAGCCACTACGTTAAGCAAAACACAGATTCGACTAGTGGCTGCGGGTGTCAAGCCGGAAGGCGAGCATTCCTTCTCTACTAACTGCGAAATTGCCCAAGACATGACAGCAAAACTATGCCGAGGTGCGGGGGGCAATTGTCGGAAATTGACTTTCTTACGGCGAAGAATGCATTTGGTGAGGAAGGTACCATGGCTTTGGTCAACTTAATTGGTGTCTACGCATACACTTGCATACTTCTGAATGCAGTCAATGCCTCGGTACCAAAGACTGATGGATTTCTGGAGGATCAAAACGGGCAGTAGAGTACTACTCAATTGATGGAGCTTCACTAGGAATAGACCAATGGTATTCCTGATTCATGCAATTTATGATGTACAATGCGCAGTAAGATGATAACTTCCTGCAGTGGCGCGAGGTTGGGTTCTACAAGGCTGAGCGACATGGTCAATTAAGTAGTCATGGTTGAAAAGCCGGTTTCAGTCTTGCTTGGGCGCGAATATCGATTCAATTATGCGCGAAGCTCCCATACTACAAATTCGGCGTGGTAGTATTTCCTTGCCTAAAGTCCATGTGCCGCAACGTCCATTTCCTGCGGCGTATACGCTAGAGTTACGGTAGAAAGCGACTCGGTTCAGCAAACGCGCTGCATTGGCCTCCGCACCTTCTCGACGCATCAACTTTTTATCTGTACGACTGATAAGTCAGGCAGCCAATATTAGGCGCAGCAGGCAGTCAATATTGAAATGCAGCGATCCAACGACGATGCCGGACAGTACAGTCTCATTGGCCTTCTGCATTATCTGCACCGTTTTCATTCGTCAAAATTGGGCATGCCGGCCCTCCGCAAACATCTAACAACCAGGCCCTCACGCCACTACAAACGGGGCAGTCGCATGACACGCACGAATCGGACGAGGCCGGAAAATCTGATGCCGTGTTGGAATAAAAACTCATGGATGAGTTTCGGAGGGGAAGCAACAGCTGCAAAGGCAAAGTGTAAATACAAACCTCGAATCCGCCGACATACTTGATCAAGGTACTTACTCATCAGGGACGAAGCTTAAAACCGTCAATGCATCCATGGAACAAGAGGGGTTAGCTTGTTACCTATTTGCAGCCAGGCAGACATGAGGTCATAGATCGATAAAATCCGTGAGAACCTACATGCCAGTAATTTAGCTCATCCTCGGCAAGCTCATTGCCCAGCACGCAAATCGGGACGGCATAAAAAGAAGAGTAACAAAGAAAGACGGAAGATCAGCAAAAAATACAATTGACTTCAAAATGTGTACAATTTTTACAGATCAACTATCGTAGCGTCAACGCCCTCCGCCAATCACTCTTTCCAATTCTGTGTCATCAATACCCCTTCGCCCTTCTCGCCCACCGTCGCCTTGGCCATCGGTTCACCGCCCTCCACAGTCCTCAGCACTGCATTTTGCAGCACAAGGTGGATCTCGTTCTCCTCGTCATCCTCGACATAGGCGCCCGATGGCTTCTTCAGCGTCCAGGTCTGTTGGCCCTTGAAGGCGGTGTTCTGCTGTGCTAGCTGGATCTCGAGGTCATCGGCCCGCGGCTTGCCTTGTAGATGGATGCTGGTAAGGACGCAATCGTACTCGTTGTATTCGAGGCGGGTGATGCAGAAGGTGAGGTCGAGGCGTCCAGAGCCTTTGGTGGCTTTGTTGAGGGTGACCTCGACCACATTTTGGTCCGGCATCATCTGTGGTAGGTTGATTGGTGTTGAATGAGCTGTCAAGGCCTCGGAGAAGGATGATGATTGGATAAAAGAAGCTTGTGGATGAATCCGGAGATGGATCGACGGGCTGTAGGAAGTAGTATCATGTTACACTTGTTTATATATGCCTCTCTCATCAATGCTCGTTCGCCTAAATTGAGCAAGGCCATTAGAGTAGATGCTGTTCAGCTCCAAAATGGCTTGCACGCCGCATGCAAAATTGGACATGCAAAGCCGCATGGCATGCTTCAAAGTTTCTATTGGATTGTGCTTCTGGAATTGTAGTTGTTATAAGTCATGGACTTGCCTTCCGGTTCAGAAGGGGAAGGTCTAGGCAAGCAGAGCGGCTCTTTGACGAATAAGGTGAGCTTCAAAATAGACTAGCTTTGCAGCTGTGGCAACGCTGCCCCTTTTAGTCGATGCACCACCAATCTAATTAGCAGTCTTAAGGATTCTGTTCAACCAGGCTAGAAGAACGGCTGGTCCATGGCTCGTAGGCTTTTCACACCGTCGAGAGTCAGTCACTCAATGATTGTCGGAGGCTGCGTACCTGAGTGGAGAACGCGTCGCTTGTCCGTTCATTAGTGATGTCCAGAAGGAATGGTGTGGCAATATCTAGTCAAGCCCAGCTAGGAACGGCTGAGAAAGGAAGTGTATGTGTAATTAGTTACCAGGCTAAATCATTCTCATTGGCATCTTGCTCAAGGTTTAATTTGACAGATGCGGATAGGGCTGGCTGAAATCCGACCGGGCCCGTCCACCGGTCCGCAAGACGCCACCACCCCACGGTGCCACCACGCATGCCGCGTGGTTGTGGCCATGGACTAACGACTGATGCGCTCTATTACTTGATGGTGAGAGCCTAAGTCTCTTTTTGTCATCGGGCGTGGCTATTCATGGGTGTTCGCTTCGTCTACTCACCCCAGAATGGATGGCAGGAAAATATTTCTTCCCCAATGCAGTACATCGCCTGTCCACTCGAAGACGAAGCTCACGCCACCAAAAATCCCTGGGTCCTCACTCTGACGATCTCGAGAGCCTCTCTTCGCAAGCCAAGTCGTCGGTGGCTGTTCAGAATTCCACGGCCCCGCTGGCAGACGCGCTCATCAAATACTTGTTGGAATGCAAGATCTTCGAGGTCACCTTCCAACTTGGACGAAAAGGAAGCCGACTTAGTCGCCCGGTCGCTATCGCTGCAAGACGTGGAAAAGCTCAGAGAGACCAGACCCATGGAATTTGGAAATAGCTTGCGTTGAAATGCATGTGATCGAGTTCGGCAAATCGCAATTTGTATCGAAGGAGTTGATACGCCGCACTGTTCTATACTTCAAAATCTATCGGGTGAACAAGTTGCACATCCTCTTGGTTGTTGCAAGTATGTCTGCTCTTAACACTGGGGAGGACACAATCAAGCCGGAAAAAGAATCGCATCGAAACCACTGCATTGCAAGTGTCGTTCCGCTTGGATTGCGTTTTCATTGACAAGCTCCCATTTCTTAGGCTTCACTGGGCATCGAACCGAGCTTAAACCCGCCTACACATCCCTTTTGAAACAACCCTCCCGGATCATACTTCCTCGCCACCTCCCGCAAGAACCGCAAATTCTCCTCTCCATACCCTTCCAACGGCTTCTGCCACTCTCCGCAATAGTTCAGGTACCGATACCGATGACCCGTGTTCTTCGCCGTCGCTGTAGCCTCGATCTGCTCCACAGCTTGTCGCGTCGTCGCTGCGACGAACTCGTCATCCTGCCGTTCCGCCCAGTTGACCGTGAAACTCACGATCACGAGCGGCTCATCCGTTCCGTCGTTCTGCAGACCGAGCGGATTCGGATCCCCTTTGCGAAACCACTCCGGAAGTAGCGGCTGCAGGACGAGCGTCCACGACATGCCCTTGATGTTCTTGCGACGTATTGAGGCAATGGCGTCACGATAAGCGCAGTGTGCAGCGGCGAGGGTCGCGGGGTCGTTCTTGATGGTTGTGGTGCCAAATGCTTGGCGTCTTCCTGGCGGGTTGAGCGCGTTTAATTCGTCGGTTGCGCTCGTTAGGGTCCGGACTTTGCAGGTGCTCCAGAGACGCCAGAGGGATCGGAAGGAAGAGGTTCTCCAGCAGACTGGCCATTTTTTCCCGTCCTCTGGAGTGTTGGTGTAGACGAGGTTCACGGCGACGGCTTCGATGCCGAGTTGTTGGAGATAGGTAAAGCAGGCAATAGGACCGGCGGCTTGACTATCATACCTGATGCTATGATCGCCAGAATTCGCTCTGTTGACGAACTCATGGAAAGCTGCGAGGACTTTTGTGGCTTGGAAAGCTGGCAGATAAAGGAAGCCGCTCCATATTTTGGCGCAACGAAAGCTACGAGCGGTAATACGCGTGACAATGCCAAAGTTGTTGGAGCCGCCTTTGAGGGCCTGCCAGAGGTCAGAGTTGGTTGTTGCAGAGGCCGTGGCGACGCAGCCAGATGCAAGCACAACTTCGTAGCTGATAATGTTGGAGCATACAAGCCCAAAGCGGGGCGAGAAGAATGAGAGGCCGCCTTTTGGGAGTCTTGTTAGCGCCAATACTGTGTTGGCGAGGGTCTAGGAGTTCGAAGGTAGATAGAGGCGAAGTAAAAGCTCACCTCCTAAGGTCAACCCGCCCACTCCAACAGCAGAGCTCCTACCTCCAGTGACAGCAAGACCCTTCTCGTCCAAGATCTTAGAAACGTTCACCCACTTAGCACCAGCACCAATTACTACGCTCGATCCATCTTCGGAGGGTGTCACTTCATGGAAGAGGCTAAGATCAATCAGAACACCGCCCCGGATGCTGGCAGCACCGGAAACCGGGGAATGGCCGCCGCTACGGATAGCAAACATCCCCTCGACCTTTTCCTTCTCCCTGCTGTCTTTCTTCCCTCGTTCGTCATACTCGCTCTTGAGGATGTGGACAGCAGTGCAGAGCTGCTGAACGTCCCGAGGCCGAACGATGCACGCCGGGATCACTTCGCACTCCTGCTGGGCCCAGTAGGAATTCACGGACTGCTCGAACGCAGCGGCATCGTGGGGAAAAATGATGCTGTCAGGTAATGCCGATGCTAGGCTATTGCCGAGTAGCACAGTAGACTCTGTTGAGTTGCTCGCAAGGTCTGTGCGATTGGGTCTTTTGGCACCTCGTAATACTGATCGTACATAATGTAATATGTAGTTGGAGGCGATGATCAATAGGAGCGTCGCTGTGGCAGATATAGAAAGCAGCTGAAAGGTCATGGCAAGGCACAACAAGCCATAGCGAGGCTGAAGAGGAGCGAGAATCAGGCGGTCCTCAGGTACGTCACGTCGCTGTATTATTGCTCACCTGCTCTGTAGACCAAAGCCCGACTTGTATACGTTGGATGCAGTAATACTCCGAATCCAGGTATCGTTTGAGAGGCACGGTCATGGGTGTAGAAAAGTTCCCGGGACAACCGTCATTCCGGCAGTGTGGATCTCCTTGTGAACCAAGCTTTACCAGAGCTTACGATATCTAACTAAGCACGCTAAGTAACACTACGGGATGCACACTCATGAGTAGTGCCCTCGCACGCTCCTGCGATTGCCTCTTCAGAAAGTATGTAGCTGGCCTTTGACCTATCCATTGAAGGAAGAAGCTCAATTCTAACGATTACTCTACCGCGAAGTTCATACTCTACGGTATCTGATTGTAGCCGAAAGAGCACCACCGACGCAAGCGATCTTAATATGAATCGTTTCATGCAGCTCTTCGCTTATGCATACACCTATACTTCCTCAAAGAAGTGCTACCTAGCTTTGAAGCGCTTAGCACCATGATAGATTGCACTCTGTGCCCGAAAAATGTCGAGATGAGGCTTGCCAGTCTGACTTTACCAACTCCCATATACGGCCGAGCTGTTGAGTCTACCAGCCCAGACTCACAGTCGACAAGAAGATGCAAGCATCATCTTCATGACGATCTAGAGTATACATAGGAGTGGACGGGATTATCGAAACGTCTTCTTAACGCTCTCTGCGAAGAGCCAAGGGGCGCGACTCCCCATGCACTTTGGAGCGACCGTCGGAATGGCACATGTAACTCGGAGGGTGAGCCGAGTCCCCAATGAACGATTCTTCTCAACGAAGGAGCGAAAGCCCTCAAGAATAGACTCTCGGGGACAGATATTCTCTCCGCGCATGAGCGAGAGTTTGGTGTAGCGAGTCATAAGTCACTTACCGGTTGAGATGCGAGAGCATTCACTGGAGATATATGGAACCATGACACCCAGGACTATTTACATGAAGTCTCGATATATCTGCCGGTCACCAGTTCTGAGATTCCATTATCCATGAGCTCCCATGGTCAGTAAGACGTCCGAGTTTATCTGCTCGAGTCTATCATAGTCAATCCACGATCGGGGAAAGTGGATTACAGATCTAGATATTCTCAAGCCTGTTGATGTGTAGAGGTATATGTGGACGACCGATATCTCAGTGCAATCAGAGCATTAGATCTATTCGAAGAGTCTGATCGATTGCGATAGATCGTTGGTCTGAGCTGATCTTCTAATCCAATCCAATGAAGGGAGAATCTCGTGATCAAGACCATTGATCTTACGCGAGGAGAGAGTTTTGGATTGGATGGAGACAGGAAATCACTGACCACAGACTACCCGGATCTCACATTTGGGGAGTTTAATTAGAGAGACCATCACTTGATACCTTTGGCTTCATGGGGCGAACGTGGTTTACCTTATCACGCAGGCTTGTCACAAGTGCATCAAGAGTATACCTATCTAGGTACGCATTGACACCAATTCTACGCCCCATCATCGATCTCCAGCCCCACATCGGTGATCCACACGGTACAAGTCAATTCCTTAAAATTTCCAGTTCTTCAATCCAAAATTTGTGAATTGATTGTTCGAGTTCAAAGCATTGACTCGCTATATTGCCCTCTCAAGGGCCATCTTCGTTGCCATAATCTTGAACCCCACGTCGGCAGCCATGTCGACTTCCACAAACATTACTGCGCAAGATATTGAGAGTATTCCTCCTGACCTGCTAAGCACCATGCCGTCCGGACCACCTCCACCAGGGGTGCAGCCGAACTTTGTTGACCCTCCTTCTCGAGCTCCAATCGTTTTGGGCGTTAGCAGCGCAGCCCTTGCTCTGGCTTGTCCATGCTTCTTCCTTCGCATCTACACAAAGCTCGCCATTGCGAAGAGATGGACCTGGGATGACTGTGAGTTAGCAATGAAGCAGGACTGACTCTTTCAAATGAATACGTAACTGACGGATATCAACAGTGACCTGCTCTTTAGGTTTTGTAAGCGTGCATGACGCTCCTACTACATACCAGGACCGGCAACTGACTCCCTTCTTAGGCGATTAGTATTCTGTGCTATGGAGAGATCGTCACTGGTGAGCAACTTCTCGCAGCCCTACTTTTCGCAGCCAGGCTGACCGTTTGAAGGCTGCATCAAAGGCGTAACAGGTAGGCACGTCTGGGACATTCCCCTTGCAAAAGTCGTGGACAAGACCAACCTCATGGTGCGTGCAGCGTAACTGTAAAAATGCTGCTCCGGGAACACTCTGCTAAGAATAGAATAGCATGACTACTTGACGACAGTCCTTGTGGTTGCGGGGCTGGGCTTGATTAAGTTGAGCCTCTTCATACAATACTACCTACTGTTCAGTCCTTTGAGATACGTCAGAATCAGTGTGTATATTGGTGCTACCATCCTAGTTATAAGCTACGTCTCGCTCACGATTACGGCGCTCGCCCTGGAATCTCCTTGGCCAGGACAATCGTGGCTCAGTGATGCATTGTCGAGACATTACCTTAAGTTTGAGCTGACCTCGATTCCTTGTGGTGTCGTTGGGCTGCTGTTCGATTGTTATCTCCTCGTGCTTCCGATGCCAGTCATCTGGAACCTGAACATGTCCTGTGCGAAGAAATTTGGTGTAATGCTTGTCTTTATGACTGGCAGTCTGTAAGCTTTGACGTTACAGAGCTTCACTACAAAGACTGATTGGCCCTCTTCATAGTGCTGTGGTTGCCTCCGTCCAGAGTCTACATTACCGCATCCTGTTCCAAGATGAATTCGTAGATTTACCGTGGAACGTCGCACAAGTTTTCCTGTGCTCGTAAGATGATCCATACCCAAAATTAACTCTGGTATATAGCTAAGGTTAGGCAGGCTGATTGAAATGTTCACCGGCGTCGCCGCTTCCAGCATGCCTGCTGTCAGACAGTTTTTCCATCACCACAATCTCTCACTCATGTCCTCGGCCCCGTGTTCAAGAGCCAATCTGCCACACTTGCGCACCAGCTCGATGAGGTCCACGCGAAAGAAGGTCCAGGACGACGATTCGAGCTTCAAGGATTTGATCAAAAGTAAGAGACGCGGTTCGGAGATTACCGACGGATTCAAAATGAGAGATCTAGACACTATATCCGACGAGCATAGGGGTCCGGCGGTCATCCAAAATGCGGACGCGTACATCAAGGTTCAGCAGGATGTCACTGTCACTACCGCCCAGATAGAAAATCCGTCATCCAGGCCAGTAGCCGCCAGTCGCCATCTTCGATGGGACAATCAAGGAAAAACGAGAATGTGAACTTCACCACCCTGATACATACGAGCCCGTGGATAGGTCTGAGGTCTTGATAGAATGGATTGGCGATCTTTCTTGGAATAAACACAAGATAGATGCAAGGTAAATCATTGTTAGAAGCGATTACTGCTTTAGGTTGGAATAGTAAACACAGTGAATGTTCTACAATGGAGCTTTAGGTTAGACATACCTCACTCATGTTAGTAAAGTAGGTATATAATCCTGGCGAACGTCGAAGATCCGACAGCACTGTGCACGTGTTCGAGTCGAGGAGCCATGTACCTTAAGTACGCGTGCCAATTACTTGCGAGACGGGTGGCGCCGCACTCCAACCCCTCTCTCCTAGCTCTATCGTTCCAGATGCAGATGACAAGCGCGAGCTGCACCTAAATAGAGCTGAACCTGACGAGCCATAATCCCGCGCGAGCACCGCTATCCCATCCCCATTGCAATACACCAAAGCGGCACAGCGCAGCGTCTTCCATGGACGGAATGTAATACAGTAATAGCAACCAGCGAAGGTAAGTTCAATCTGGGTGGGGGTCCTAAGAACCTGTTTCACAAAAAGCACACACAGCGATCGCATTCAAGGCTGAACTATAAGGCATTGAGGTTCAATTAAGCTGAATATTCTGCAGAGTGACAAATGAGGGAAGGGAGCTGATGTAGGCAGTCTGTTGAGCGAGAATAGAGTTCATCGCACTACTAGAGCCTCGAGTATTAGTTGCTCGGCATTCAGAGTCCTTCAATAGCATTGCAAGTTGTAGGAAAATGAATCTAGTCCGACAGTGAACATGTCGTCGGTGTAAATGCACGGCCAGGAATCTTCGTTGCGAAAGAAAGCTTGCAAAGAAGCATTCAGGTTCGCATCAATTAATGTCCCTTCCATGCAGTGTCCAGTCCTCAATGTCCTCCGTTCAAGTCCCTAATATTCCACCGCCCCATATCGCCCTCTTCCCCCTCTCCGTAGCCGTCCAGTGTTTAGAAAGGTGGTGGTCCTCCGAAACGCAACCGGCTATCGTATCCAGCCCTGCGTTCTGTTTCATCATATCTGGCGTAGCGGACATCAGAAGCGATGGGCCGATAGCGTGGATCTCGTCCGACCCTCGACGGGGGTGCGCCCCACTCTTCGCCAAAGAAGCTTCTTGATCCGGTATTCGTCTTGTCAACACACCACTCAGGGGGGTTCCCGAAGCGGTGCAAGTAGTCATGTCCAGAATGCGGCCCTTTAGCATATGATACAACGGTATCATATAGTGCGGAGAGCAAGCCATTGGCAATGGGATTGTCCGTCTTGTTGCGTGGCGGATAAGAGTTAGAGGCGTTCTGAGTGGCGGCACGAAAATTATCTTCGAAGCGTTTCTTGCCACCCCTAGGATCACGAGACTCCCACCAGTCGTCTAGTTGTTTTTCACGAGAAGGCTGGGGTTCGTTGTCGAAAACATCGGCGGTATAGATTGGGTGATAAACAGGCCGCATTGGACGTTCTTCCTCGGGTTCACTAACACCAAGATGATTGCGAAAGTCGGTAGCCGATGGTGAAAATGTTTGTCCTGCGGTCTGACGTCCGCGCATGGGTTCCGTTTCACGCATATTGTTCGCTGGATCTGCAGAAATTGGCACATTCTGATGACCAAACTGGTTCGTGTAGACCTGTTCAGATGTACGCAGAGGATCGTGAAGTACAGTGCGGGTGATGGGGCGGTTAGAATCGTGCTTCGGGCTCCGATGTAGCTCAGGACTGGAATGGTTTGTCCTGCCGTATCTACCTAGGTCCATAGGGGCATCAAAATGTCTCTCGTTACTATACGGCAAGCAAACCTTGAGGTCTGTCTTTGGTCTTTCGGAAGTCATCTGCTCCCCTCGATATATATTAGTAGAGCTGCCTTGCAACGTGAGTGACTGCTGCGGTTGCCCAGAGGTTGGCGCGCTTGGAGGGGCCGTGAAAACGTCTTCCAGGCTCTTGTTTGGAATTGTAGGATGAAAAGAAGAAGCTGGCACTGTTGTATGACGACGGAAGGGATCCACCGTAATGTTGTCGTGGCTTAGGATGGATTTCGTTCTCGAAAGACCATCACCTCTGCTTGTGGCATCAGATTCGTATTCGCCTGTTTGGTATGCATCTGACATTTTTGGCAGGTATTTCGATATAGACCAGGTATGCGTATTGTTCAATGGCTGATAAGTCCTGGGCGATGCCGTAGGTGAGGTGAAGAGGGAGCAGCCTTTGCCTAGACAAGGAGCTTCATTCGCCAAGTTCTGGGTTGTGAAGGGTTGAGGATCTGAATGTCCCTGGGGTTGTGGGACTGGGTGCGGACGTTGACGCGCTACCAAGAATTTTGAATCATCAAAAACGCTTTGCGCAAGATCTTGATCCCGATAATCTCCGGGTAGCGTCTTGAATTCAGATCCTGGCTGGCGCTGCAAAGCAACAGCGCGAAAGTAGGCTACGATGTCGAGTTGAGAGAGCATGCTTGACGACTGACCTTTGATCCTGTCTGATGCTAGTTGGCCTTCTATTCGCTTTCGCGTATTTGAGTACTGTCCAAGGTTTGTCCATTGGTAGAGAGATGCTGTCCACTGGTGGGCAGACACGTCACCGTTTGGGTGCTGGATGAATTGGACCTGTCCATCCAATGATCCAGTGTTATGTTGTAGGTAATCTGGTCCCGGCAAAGAATCCCCAAACACCTTCAGGACTTCATTTCTGTTATGTGAAGTCGACAATTGAAAGTTCGTGGAGCCTGAGTGATTGCCATATGTTGAGCCTTGGGTGATTGATATCGGAACCTTCGGTGCTAATGACTGAGATTGTCGTTGTTGATCTGAAGGATTATAATGGTAATTTGAATCTGCGTAAGGACTCTCTGTGCTTGGAAGCAGCGAGGAAGAAGCCCAGACTTGTGTCGATCGGGCCAAAGCCTCTCCACCAGTACGCTCGAATTCGGCTTGACCTGAGGATTGTTCGCGATGTTCCAGGCCGACACTCGCGCCGGTAGTATTTAGGGGCTCGATATCTGCATCATCTATTTTAGTCAAGTCAAGTGGCCGCCATGATTTGGCGCCCCTCGCCCTGTTCGATGATCTCGTGTTCATGGGTCCGGGAGCTGGACTCAACCGTGATGTGCAATAGACCTGTTCTTCAACGAATTCAAGCCCGTTTCCATCCGTTCGTGTAGAATCTGGATCAGCAGCACAAGTTCGTTCGGCAAAAGAGCGAGCAGTAGAGGTGGAGCTCGATCGCCCCGTGGTTGAACCAGGATGTGAAGTAGCTACAGGATCGATGCGAGGGACTGATGACCAGGACGTACATTGATCATTGGGCGCGGTTGAATGAACGGAATACGATTCGTTGCCGTTATCCCGAATGACTGCGAAAGGTATCATACGAGCCTGGGGCTGGGGAGCAGCAGATTGAGTGGCCCAGGCATGATCGGGAGACGCAAAGCGATTCTGGTGTATGGCAGAGGAATCTTTGAGCCTAGCGGCGTTGCGTCGCCTAGCTATAGCCAGAACTACGTCAGTGCTGTGGCCATCATCACAGCTTTTAAGAGTGGAGCCAACGTACGACGTGACCTACGCGCCAGTTTGACGGTCTTGTCGAAGAATGTCGAGGAATGTCACAAGGCAGAATGAGGACTGAACCGCATTCGTGTCGCGGATGGCGAAAGTGAGAGAGATAGGTAAGGTAACGTAAGGTAGGATCCTAGATCCGATGGGTCTGGGGCCCAGGAGGTTGGGAGAGTGAAAGTGAAGACCATCACATCTTAGAGGGCAGCTGCCATTGCCCTCCAGATTTGGCAACCCCAACACAACCTCCATTGCAGGCAACCGTGATCGAGCCTCCTTCCATTCTTTTCTGCGTACCTAAGGTAAGGTACCTAACGCACCAGCTTGGGCTTTTCCTTTTTATCTTCACGCCCAGCTTCATCAATGCAGTACACCGGTCATGTTTTCAAGACAGTAACACCGCTTTCAGGTGTTTGCTGGTGACCTCAATTCCCCTCCTGATTGCCTGTTCATTTACAGACCTTTTCAGGCCTCATTTCGCTTGGGACGATGTCACTTGGGCCACTCTTGAGTCATGTTCAAGTCACAAATATCTTTAAGTACGATGCAGGAGCCGAATTTCGATGAAGTCGTTTCTCGGGAATGTTAAGGGACATGTTCAGCAGATCAGTAGTATCCAAAGCAAGCTATGGCGATCTCTTCGTGTGGTGTTCAGGTCGCCAAGCTTCGCGGCTCAAAGGCATGTTCAGTCATTCTACCTGCGCATCAGCCAGCCCGAGCGTGCATGCGGTCTCTTGGAGCAAAGACGGGTAAAGAGAATGAAGATTACAGTCAGTTCATTTATCTAGATGAGCGGATGACGGGATGAAACAGGGGGAAGACGCAAACGAGGGTCAGGGTGGCCTCTGCAAAGACCCGTCTCTACGCTCCCCTGGGATTTTATCCGCTGCAACCCCACATGCACTAATCCACCACTAAGAAAAAAAATCGCTGAGCTTCCTGGACTGGCAATGAGGTAATCTCGTATAAATCTTGCTCTGTCTGCAGCGATGACTTACTTCACGTTCCTCAGCCTTCTTTGTTCGCCGGCTGTAGGTGTGGCGCGTTGCCTTGATTCCCACAAAAGTCACTGCGCATGACTCTCGTTTTGAGCTTCAGCCGCCAACAACCACGAATTCGCGTCAGTCCTGGGGTCCTCAGTTCAATTTCCTTGCCAACGTTACCTTCTAGATTTTAGAGCGCTTAGAGTCATTCGCCATGGGTTTACTTAGGTTTTCCTCGACACTTCTTGCATCATTCATAACACTCGGCCAAGCAACGAATCTCTATGTATCTTCGTACAATGGGAGTATCACAACGCTTGAATTGACCAGCCAGAATGGCTCATACCAGCTCCGATCCGTGTACGAGAATGCTGGTTGTTCCCCTAATCCATCATGGTTGAACTTAGACCAACCTCATGGCTATCTTTACTGCCAAGATGAAGGGCTCACGGTTGCAAATGGCTCATTGAGTTCTTTTTCTGTCGCCGAAGATGGCGAGCTTACCCTGGTAGACAAGGCTGCGACAATAACTGGACCCGTCAATTCTGTGATTTACGGAAATCGTACAGGCCTTCGGTCGATTGCTCTAGCCCACTAGTAAGCAGATCGTTCATATCTGCATCAAACTTACAATCATTCCACTAACAACAGAAACCAGTGCAGGAAGCGCCGTCAGCAGCTGGACCTTAAGCCCCAACGGCACCTTCTCCTTCCTGCAATCCGAATTCTTCACCCTCGCCCAACCAGGCCCCGTCCCCTCCCGACAAGACGCTCCGCACCCGCACGAGACCATCCTCGATCCCACCGGCCAATTCATCCTCGTGCCCGACCTCGGCGCCGACCTCGTGCGCATCTTTGGCTTCGACGCCACCACCGAGCGTCTGACGGAGCTCACGCCCCTGAAAGTCGTCCCGGGCTCGGGGCCTCGCCACGGCGCCTTCTGGACCCCGGATGGTGTCTCCGGCGGCAACAGCACCACCTTCCTGTATATCGTCACCGAGCTCGGCCAGACCGTCACTTCGTACGCCGTCTCGTATCCCGCGGCGGGCGGCTTGGCCTTCGAGGAGGTCTACACCTCCAAGACGTACGGGGCCAATCGGACGGAGCCGGCAGGGACGGCGCCGGCGGAGGTTGCGATCTCGGTATGTTCCCTCCCTGTTTGTCTCTTTTCCACTCGTGTCTGAGTGGTGGGGGAGGTAGGCGAATGGCTGCTGACTTTTCGAATAGCCTGATAACCGGTTCCTTGTCATCTCGAATCGCAATGACTCTGCTTTCTCGATCCAGAGCCCTGGCGCTGATAACTCTAGCAGCGTCGAGCTCTCGGATTCGCTCTCGACCTTCCAGCTCAACCAGGATGGTACGCTGACTTTCCGCCAGCTCGCTCCGGCGGGAGGATCGTACCCGCGCCAGTTCTCGCTGAATAAGGTTGGCGATCTGGTCGCGGTAGGCCTGCAATACAGCGGGCGTGTGGTGATTTTCAAGCGGGATGTCGAGAGCGGTTTGGTTGGGGATTCAGTGGGTGTGGTGCAGGGGCTAGGGAATGTGACGTGTGTGGTTTGGGATGAATAGAGGACCAGAGGTGTTCTGGGGCACTAGGGCACTAGAGGCGAAATGCTAGATGGTTGGTGATATGGATGTAGTTTATCAGTGTACATATTGGAACTGGACGAATGACATTAGACAACCAAGCGCTCAACGAGCTGTCAATAATTTTTTGATACTGCCGGCTTTGGATTTCTCTGCTATGCTATGCCCTGCGGCACATTGTTTTGATGCCTGTACAAGTAAGTACGATAACGATAGGAAAGATGCGTTCAGCATGCTTACTCGCCTGCTCAGTCAATCTATAAGTGGAGCGGGTCACTGCTAGATGTTGCTCATTTCAAGACAGCTATGCGCGTCTATATACATATATACATGATGCCGCCAAGAAATGAAACGGGGGACGACCTTCGCTTGCCGCCGCAAAACCGCAAATCTGTTAAAAGCACATCGCGATCCAGTAATCTACGGTGCTCAATTCCAGAGAAGAAGGGCCAGATTTACCTCCTCGCATGCAATGATAAAATTAGAATCGAGCGAAAAAGGCGCCATTGAGGAACGCGGGGGGATCGCACGGATGATGACAAGTACACCGCTATTCACCAAGATTTCAAGGAAAACCTATGTCTAGGTCGATAGACAGGGTATACAGAGCTCTCAGATGCGGTGGTTTATACGCTAGTCAAGTTGAGTCAAAACGTCAACTCAGACCAGGGCTCTAGGAATGCCGGGGCCAAATCGGCAATGTCAAAACAAGACGGTGAAGGAGAGTTGAGAGAATAAAATAACAACCCGTGAGGTATCGAACGCCATATTAGATGCCAATAAGGATTACGCAGATTAAAAGAGACGTAGCGGTAGGTGCTTCGACCGTCGAAAGGAGATACCAGAGTCGACAGAATGCAGAATAGAGTGGATCACAAAGTTACGGAACCAGATAGATCTTCGTTCCCTTCGCTCCGCTGAGAGCACTAAGAGAAGGGCTCGGCAAGTCCCTTCTTGGATCCTTCGACCGATGCACATCGCTCCTCGAAGCCATCCGCGACACAGGTCCGATGGATATTTCAGCAGCGAATTCTTCCGGCCACTTGACCCCACGAATAGGGCCTTTGAATGCGACCTCGGTGTCACGCTCAAGCGCCTTGCGCCAACTCGTCTCTTGGAGGTCCCAGCGTGCTTGTAAACGTCGCCGCTTGACTTTGGCCCACTCTTCGAGATCTTGTAGTTCAGATGAGAAGCCCTTTTTGAGTTCTTGGAGCTCCTGCTCGTGGAGGAGTGCAAATTTAGCCAGTTCAAGTTCGTTGTTCTTCTGCCTCCGTCGCAAGCGCTGGGCTTGCTCGCCGCGCAAGACATTGATAGCCGATGCATGCTTGGCTGGTAAGTTGTCACGCAGCCAATATTGCTTCGACAGTTCTTTAAGGTCCTGCTCGGTGACTTTATGTTGAGAATTGGAGCTTGGTGAGGAAGGAGATGCGATGGAGGGTAGAGATGTTTGAGACGAAGATTGGTCGTTGAAAAAGGTGAGGGTTACGGAAAGAGGACGGGGTGTGGTGGGATTACTGTTCGAGTTGCTGCTGGAATTGCAGTAGGCCTCCATATGGCGAAGTGCCAGATCACATGCTCGAGATTCGGCTTCCTGAGTAGCCACCAGGTCGAGTTCATCGCTGACATGCTTCTCTTCCACAGTGGCAACCGTTTCGATTTGCTGTGATTGATGAGTGTGTCAGTGGTGGACATTGGTGTGGAAAACGACATGCAATGACAATCCTCACCTTTTCTTCGAGCTTGTCTCTGGCTTCTTGTTGTTCCACAAGCACCTCGCCCCGGCGATCTTCATGCCTCAGTGCCATGGTTTGCCGTTGTTTGCTGAGGAACGCCAGAAAACGATCGCGCTCGTGCTCGTGACGTTGCCGGAGCTCCCGAAAATCCGTCATTTCACTTGCTCGCTCAAGATTCCTTAATGCCTCCGCATCCGGACAGTAGTTGGAAGACTCATTGGAAAATGTCCGTCCATGAAGACGCAGGGATGGACGCCCTCTTTCGTTCAAGATACCGTCAAGTGGCTCCGGTAAGCTTGAGAATGACATGCTATCATCCCACATCGACATATTGTTCAAAAACTCTTGGAGTTGTTCAGTAGTGAGGACTCTTTCTATCAACTTCCCAGGAATAGGTGTGTCACAGCAATTAGGGGGAAGTCTCGACTCATCAGCCATGGAGTCTTTGATGATTTTCCGTAAAGTTGGACCGCAGTAGGAGTGCTGGCAGGGAAGTGTGTAAAGGGGGTGATTTGGCCGATCTCGAGGACAACAGGGACATGAGCTATAGTTGAGCGAAGTAATTAGCATAGGCCGCAAATTATATTTGGAGATTGCGTCCTTACGGTGGCGCGTCAGTGAAGGAAGGTGCTCGTGACTGGCGCTTTAGCTTTGACCATTGACTGAGCCCTCGCATTCTACTAAAATGTCTTCGAGAAGAGCCCAGTGGGAGAAAGGTCGTCGATTGAGGCGGCGTTGATGCTGGTGTGGAGGGGGTACTCCTTGAGCCTGGTTTGATCTGTCCCACAACCGCATCATAGTCTTTGACGGATAGCGAAATTTGCGAAGGCATACGGTGGTAGAGAGGACGGTTGGGAACGCCATTTTGACCATATTGCTGTTCCTTAGAGCTGCGCGAGACGTCAGAGGTGAGACCAGTGGAATGCGAGCCTCGGGATCCAATTGAAGCTGATCTTCGGGGTGGATTGGTTACGGTCAAGCCGGAAAAGTTTGAAGCCAGCTCTTGAAGGATGGCCATACTGTACGGCTCAATACCAAGGTCGCGAGCCTCAGAGGTACATCTTGCGTCCAGATCATCCTCATTACTCCCATCTGTAAGCTGCAGAACCTCGAATTCGTAAGAACGCTCGCGGGGTAGTTCCGAGGCTGACGTAGGAAGCTGACGGAACATTGTTGGTGGTCTATGGCTTGGTTTGGCTGCCACCAACTCGTACCGAGCCTTTGAGTGGCCTTGGCGACGGCTTCATCGAGGCGGAGTGAATGCGAATCTGGAGACGAGCAAGCCGATGGGCATGAAGCAGGAAAGTGTACCGTATCTCACGAGCCTGGTGGTGCTGGCGGTTCAGAAGTATGCCTTTGGCACTAAGTTGCGATCGATGTCGTAACTGGCGCTAGCCTACCGGCCCCAGGTAATAGACAATTGTATTCCAGACGGTAGCGGGGAGGCGGCCCTGGTAGATATGGGTGGAAAGGCACGGATAGCTACGTAGTTTGGGGGCGATCAGCAGTAACGAGTAGCCGACTCGCCGAATACGTACCCCCAAGCAGGAAAGCGTCCGTTGGTCGGTGGGTTGTTTCTTGGCCAGGCGAACCGCGACTGCGCCGTCTGCATCGGTTGTTGCTGCACGCAATCAAGCAAGTACGCACCTCCGCATGCAAGAAACGATAGCCAGGTAACTAGGTACCCGTAGTAAGTATCTTAATCTTAGTCCAGACCCCTCTTTGATCTTCCAGCCAGGCTGTCGCTATGGAGGAGCGTCTAGGCCCTCGCTGAGATATCAACAATGCTCGATCCTGGATGGCTAACTGACGCTATATTTTGCCAGCATTGGGTGGGCTGGACGTCAGCCTGGCTCGTGACTTTCAGATCACAAAGGCGTCTTAAGGTATGAATCTTTGGCTTTGAGGTGATCGGCAATCCGGAGATGAGGCAATTACTTTTGCCACGAGTTGACCAATCAGCAAATCGTGGAGAAGATAACCTCCGTAATGGACCATCATCCACTGTCGTACATTATTGAAGTGGTACCATCGATTTTGCAAATGCCGGTGTCATGCGAACTTGTCCATGTTCTCTACCTCGCTGCGATGAAGTCACAAGATGACTCGCAGCATCTTCCCAGCTGCATTTGACTCGTTCACCGCCAAAGTGGACCCCACTTCGACACAATGATGCTGTATCACCATGTTTTCGGGACCCCTTTTCCCGCAGCTTTGACCTGGTACCAACTCATCCCCGCACCGACTCTGTTCTACTTGCGCAATGTTCTTATGACGGAGATAAGATGCCAATTGAGTTCGATGTTGATGCCTTTGGTGTCTGGAAGGAAATCGTGCAACACTGTTGATGTAGACTAGACAAACATCTTTTTAGATGATCGTGCGTATCAGAGGCTGAACCTTACCTGCTCTTCAAGTCAACTTCGAAAATGTATTAGGAGTGTACGATAGTCGAGGGTCTTGGCAGTCGTTGGTAGATGCTGATTGTGGAGCATGGAGAGAACGATACTGAATGTTCACCTCCCATACTCTACGGGCTTGTGTGGTCGAGACCATGGAATTAATAACTTGTGTTAAGGACTCTTCCATTTCAGAAGATCATCCAGCCTGGAGTTCGGCGCATACTGCAGGAATATTTACATTTGCATCCGATCCGAATTGCCAGAATGGGCAAGAATCTGTCCAGGCACATCTCGTGACGCCCCGAGATCCTTCCCGCCTTTTTGCATCTTGTTTGTCGATTGGCTTCAAGCCTCCCAGATATCCTAGTCCCTTGTACGTTGCTCGCAACAGAATCGCAAACGCACGAGAAACCTGGCTAGGATAGCGAGTGATTCAACTTGCACTTCTCCCTGTCTCTCTACAAGTGTGCTTGCAGATGGCTCCTAGTAATCAGCAGCAAACTGCAGCCCTGCAGCGCAGAGGCTCACATGGTCGGCAGTCTTCTGGCGACCCTACTGGCTTACACCTAGAAGGCAGGAATAGCAAAAAATCATGCATCGAGCCCGACGTCCACTATACAGTATTTCTTCGATTACCTTTTACGCGTGGAGACTTCGTAGATCCACTTCCGGTACTTAATGGTAGCTCCGAGAAGCCAACCCTTGCTAACAGCGTAGGTCGATTGGGATGCCGCTAAAGACAAGGCACTGTGGAAGATCATCTCCCGAGCGTCAAATAGCAAGGACTTGAATTGTGCGTGCCCGTCGGACTCTACATCTCCGTTCTTGGCTGACTTGATCTAGGGGATGAGTTGTAAGCTCTGAGATTGTTTCCTGGGTTGCTGTTTCCTCTTACACGCTAATGTATCAGATCTACAAAATTCCAGGTAACCCTACCTTTCCTTCTCCAGCAAGCAGCGTGGCTCTACGAACGGCATTTTGCCCAAGTTAGGGCACAGATGAAAAAGGTTGGGGCATCAAACGCTCCATCTCCAGTACCAAGTTCCGGAAGCGGACCCATAGCTGGTGGCATTGCTATGAAAAGACTGGGAAGTGGAGGTACATGCCACATTTCTGCGAAGATCTCGGTACTGTTGCTAATGCTGGTGAAGGTTCTCGAGCTCCTTCTGCGCTTTCGACGAGATCCAAAGAAAGTGCAGTGCAGAAGAGTGATGGCAGTGCGCCGAGCACCCCACGGCCCGGAGGTATGCCTGCACTTCGCTCATCCCCTCTGACGTTTTCTTTTCATTTACGTTCTCGGAGTAGGTGCGCTTTCGCGAACAATATCAAAGGAAACTGTGACGCAGAGTCGTCATTTTCTCCCTGGAGGTTCCCGCCACCCATTGAGTAAATCAATTCGCTCCCCAAAACCGTCGCAGAAGCCCGAGCAAGCGCAGAAGATAGCTGACGACGAAGCGCTTGTGGAGGATGGCGAGAACAAATCACGGCTACCGCAAAGCTCTGACGATAGCTCTAGTGAATCCTCTTCAGAATCTGAGCATTTAGGAGGCCGTAGCCAAATGTTTAGGCGAATGCCCAGATTCTCCAAGAGGCTTGGTGCCCAAAAAGGAGATGCAGCTGGGGATGATGACGATGAAGTGGACGACGAGCCCGCCTTCTTACCATTGAATAACGAAGGCACTTCCGCTAATCAAGATCCAAGCGCAACTCTCCGCAACCCCCCAGACGCGGGCGAGCGCATAATGGTGCGCCAACAGCAGAAACCTTCTACTCACCGTACACATTCGCAACCACAACAGCACCACCACCAACGTGCCGAGTCTCTCGGGAGCTCCGAAAGCTCGACTGCCGCCGGCGGGCCTCAAAGCCAGCGAGCACCTGGCCCGCTGAGTCCGCGTCACCGAGCGGAACTGGCCAAGCTGAGTCCGAGACTGCAAAGAGGGGCCAGTGATGGGACGCCAAGCATGGGAAGTAGCTTCAGCGATCTAGATGGTGCGCTCAACAGCTCTACGACCTCCCTCCGGTCTGGCTACGACCGTATCCTACCCAATCGGTGAAGGAAAACAACCGACCACTCTTCTATGAGAGGGCTCTTGGAAGGAATCCGAGTCGGAAGCTGGGGCGGAGAGGAGGTAGGGAGAAAATTATCCACAGAACGGAAGCGCTGACTGATGTTGAACAGATACAAGCGTGACGCAGTCAGCGCTGGAAGAGGCGCTGCTGAGTAATATCCAGAACGGACGTATGGGAAGTCGGATGAGTTCGATTAGTCAGGCGTTAAGGGGAGGTTCACGACAGGTTTGAATCTTAGATTTATGACCAATTAAGAGGCCACCTTACGTATCAGTGATGCCCGTCAGATTCTTGCATCACCTTTCTGTGCAAACTGTTGGGGGTTAGGGAAACTGCAATCCACAGCGACTTGAATTCAGGAATCGTGTCTGTAAAGAGGATAAGAGCGTTCGCAAAAGCCACTAATGGGATGAGTACCACAGTATCTTATCAAGGGTTCTGGCTCTCCCTCTGTTGAATTTGAGCATGATAAGTTTGACATCGTCTCTCTGTCGTATCAATGGCGCAGTATTTGATCGGAGCACATGGCAGCTCCTCACTGGAGAGAAGATTGCTTCATTGTGACGGCTGATACTCTCTCCCACGCCTAGATGAAAACACAACAGGGCTGCCATGGACCTCATCTGCAAGGCCCAAGGCCTTGGCTTGAATAATCCTACGGCCCTCGGAGCACTTCCAAAAGATGTCACATACCGCAGATCATCGAACCTTTCATTGAGAATCCCATATGTCTCAAAAGGCGCAAGGCGCAAGGCGCTCGTCAGAACCCTCCTCACAGTTGGGGGTAGAGAGAATGCCAACGTTTCTGGGCAGCAGATAGGAAATAAGCACAGATGAAGCTGAGCTAAGGAAAGACACTATGCCTACCCTGGGCCAGACTAAGGCTTCTAGAAACAAATCTGCAGCCGAGCGGACGTGTTACTCGGTGAAATCCCGCTGTACCGCAAGACACAGGCTGTCACACGGCCTTGGGGCGTAGCGGCAGTGCGCACGTGTAGTTTGGAAGTGCCCGCAAATGCTTAGCTTAGCTTAGCTTAGCTTAGGTACCTAAGGCACAGAAGGTACTCCGTATCCGAGCTCTTATCAGGATGCACTACAGGGATCTCGCAAACTAAAAAAACCTGGCCGCATGTATGAACTTACAAACCATAAAAGAGGTATCTTCAGACATCACCACGACGACGCTGAGCATGGCAGAAACCAAGATGTGACCTAGAGTGAAAGATGGAAAGGCTTTTGTCAATCAGATCACAGACCCTGCAGGACCTAATCCGGAAGGTTATTGAGCGGCTAATGTAGGGTGAGAACGGTTCCTGGAATCCTTCCAGATCGGCTCAGTGGGGCTGAAAGGGGAGCCTTGATTTTAAGATTAATTACTCGGTACATCAATACTGTCATACGAAAGTTTAGACCGTCTGCAGAGCAAGTATGCCGGAAGAATTTTCATCTTACGGATGTTATCACCTCAGCGAATGAGGCTGTAGTGAGGTTCGGAAAAGGTCTGTGTCAAGAAACCATGGTGGGAAGTTAATCTGTAATGTCTGGAGTAGATAGCAAGGATAGTAGCAGAGGGTACATAACAAATGTTGGCGAGGCACAAGGCACGAGGCAATAGGAATGAAGTAAGAGGCAAGAGGCAAGGAGCAAGAGGCAGTGATGGAAACGGCCGAAGCCGGTCAATAAGGTAATACCATTCAAATCATGACAGTTGCGGTCGGAAGTGTTGCGCGCAGTTCCCTGAATGCTCCTGACGATGCACGTCGCGGTGCTGCGGGTCGATGCTGGCCAATGAGATGCGCTGAATCCCCGTTGAGGCAGTCGCGCCCGGGCCCCGGCTCTCCTCTGCCAACCACTTTCTGACCTTGTTCTCCGCCAACACCACCGCTCCATCTCCCTTCCCGCTGTCTTCGACGCTGGTCTGCTCTGTCGAGCGCCGTCGATACTTACTTGCAATTACACTTCCACTTCCACTTCCACATTTTCATTTTCAATATCCTCATTTTTCATTCGAGTTTCCTACTCTGCCTCTCTTTTGATATACTTTGTAACCAGCTCTCTCCTTCACCACCACCACTTTCGGCCCTCGCCAATGCCATCCCTAATCCTAATTCGCCAACTCCGTGTCCTCGCTTCACGGCACTAATCGCTCCTTCAATTACTCCATTCACCTCGACAGTGCTATCCACCGCGGTCAGAAGCCAGTCTCCCGTCGCTCGTCGCTCGTCGCGATGCTCCGGCCGGCCACTCCCCTCTCCATCCTCTTCTTCGCGGCCTTCGTATTACTCCTCCTCTCCACACTCTCAACCCCGATAATCAAGGCTATACCATTAGCGACATTTCAAGGTGTTGACTTTGGTGTCTTTGGCTATTGTCAACCAGGAAACAAATGCACCGGCTTACGCGTGGGATACAATATCGGTACGCATGACCCCCAAATCCTGCTCGAACGCTGTTTCAGACGACTTCTCTTGCCCTCGCAACTCAGGTCTACCTCCTTCATGTGACCTGCCATACAATTTCGTCCCTTGACACACACATCTTTTGCTAGATACTAATCTCTTGACTCGTCTTAGATGGACTTTTCTCCAACTCAGCAAACTCGGACTTTTCCCTCCCCTCCTCGGCTCGACATTCGCTCTCTTCCATTCTTATCGTCCATCCCATCGCCGCCCTCTTGACTCTCATTTGTTTCGGCCTATCAGTCGCGGCCCATTTCCACTCCCCCGCCCATTCTTCACGGTATCTTCTAGTGCTCCTTATCCTAACCTTCCCGACTCTGCTCATCTCCCTGCTCGCCTTCTTGGTGGACCTACTGCTATTTGTCCCTCATCTGAATTGGGGAGGATGGATTGTGTTAGCGGCCACCATTCTCGTCGTCGCCAGTGGTGTCGTCACTTGTGCCATGAGACGAACTCTGGTATCCAGAAAGGCCCGGAAGAAGCGGATAGCAGAAAATGCAGAGATGAACGGAGAAAATTACTATGCTAATCGCGCCGTTACAGCTGCTGTCGCTACAGAAGATCTCTCGCTGGCCAAAGCTGAATCTCCTCCACCAACTTCCGCCACATTAGCAGATAAAACACCGTCATCGTTCGCAACTTATGACATTTCAAAAGAAACAAGACCTAGCCTAAGCAATGACGATCGTACGCCTCTGAACCCAAGGAATCCGTCCATTCGATCAACACCATCTGAGCGAGAACGAAGGGCAAATGAAGCCGGCGCGCCGCCCACACCACGCATAGGACCGGGACCAGGTCCTGGTATGGGACGAGGCGGTCCCAGGGATCAATATGGCAATCCAATACCCATGGGACCAGGCATGATTCGTCAAGACTCGCAGAGTACAATGGGTTCCGGGCGAGGAGGTGGACCAGCATTTTACGGCAGGGGCAGAGGCGGTTACCCACCACCAGGTGCTTTGCGAGGAGGGTTCGGACCACAACGAGGAGGCTACTCTGGCCCTGGAAGAGGTGGATACGGTCCTGGACCGATGCGAGGTGGTCCTCAAGGAATGAGAGGTCCGCCACCTCCACAAGGACCTTACGGACCGGGAGGTGGTCGGGGAGGCATGGGAGGCATGGGAGGCATGGGAGGCATGGGAGGTATGGCTCCGATGGCTGCCGGTGCAATGGGTGGTATGGCTGCTGGTGCGATGATGGGGCGTGGTCGAGGAGGACCGCCGCCGCCTGGCTACGACAACAGAATGTACGGCGGAGGGCGAGGGCAGTCCCCAGAGAGAGGCTTTGAAAGGGATCCATCTCCACCACCTACAATACCGGATGACCAAGGCATGGTTGGCCAGGCTATTGAGATGGACGCACGAACGGGCAGTCCAGCTCGAAGCCCTGTGAAACCTGGATTCGGGTTCCGTGACAGCGATAGCGATCTGAATGGCATGGTGGCGCTACAGGGAGGTTCGAGAGACGCGTCAAACAGTCCTCTACGGCAGCATGATAGTGTGAGCTCTCCAACGAGCGAATACTCTGAGTAAGTTCCCTACTGTCTTTATAATTTGCTTCCTGTGCCCTTCGGTATCTCTTGCATATCCCTGCAAACCCTTGACTTATCTTTACTAGTCCTCACACATCGTTCGTTCCTGCTCGCGCAAATTGGAATAGGCCCCCGCCTCGAGAAATCACTGAATTAGATAACGGACTTCCCACTATCGAAGGCTCTCCAGTTGAGCTTCCCACTCAACAGTTCCGTGAAGCTCCACGCTCTTCGCCTTCGCCTGCTGGCGGTGCCGGAACAGCGCCCCGAAAAGTTCGATCATTCTCCCGTCCGCGATCCCCCAATGAATCATCGCCTGAACCGATGCCCTCGAGAACGCCTCCACCAAGAACAACAACCCCGCGTTCTGCAGGCGGTCACGTTCGAGGCGGATCTGAATCATATTATGAGGATGTAGACCCTCGTTTCGCCGACTCAGATCCTGTACCTCCAAACGCAGGGCTGCCTGCCGCATTGCAAGCCGGCTTCAACCGCAGCAGTCCCGTCAGCAACGACAGAAGCATGCTACCCAGCCAAATCGGTCCCGCACCGACGGCCAGGCTACCAAGCCCGCCTAGCAGACCAGGTACGGCACCCTCCACAGGCCACTCACGAAGCCGCCAAGGCAGCAGAGGAAATAACGAATACCCGCAGGCATCTACAACTCCGCCAACCGGTTTTAACAACAATAACAACAACACCCCTCCTTCCCTTACTGCTCTTGCTACTAACGACAGGATGGCCCGCCTCGGCGGCATGCCCTCCTCCTCTGACCTCCCCACCCTCCCCGGCCGCACCCTCGGCCCCATGGCCCAACACGCCGACCCCAGCACCTCCAACGCCACCACCTCAGGCTCCCTCGGCCTCGCCTCGCACGGCCTGCGTCCCCACACCGAGTCGACCGACGACCCCTTCCACCTCGACGGCGCCGCCCTCCTCCACCCCGCTGCCGTCGGCGGCGGCGGCGGCGACGACGCCTACGACCCTTCGTCGTACGAGACGCTGCCCTCGGGCAGTCGCAGCCCGGGCGAGGAGTCCGACATCTCGCACTTCACGTCGATTTCGCAGCGCGGCGTCAATCCGAATTGGCGTCCTCCTCCTCCGTCGACGGCGATGATGGGTGCCATGCCGAATTATGATGGCGCAGGCTACGGTGGTGGGGGGACGAGTCCGATACCGGGGCCGGGACCGGGGCCGGGACCGGGGTATGGTGGTGCGCTGAGGATGATGCCGCCGCCGCAGCCGCGCGCGAGAGGGAATACTCAGCGGGGGGATCTGCTGTTGGCGGAGGCGCCGGATTTTAGTATTCCGGGGCTTGGACCTGGAGGCAGGGGAGGAGGAGGGAGGGGTGGCTTGAGGGGGGCGGGGTTGGGAATGGGCATGGGGATGAGGGGACGAGGCGCTCCGCCTGGGATGGGCATGGGGATGGGGATGCAGGGTGCGGCGAGTCAGGGGAGGTATCCGAGTGAGATTTGAGACGGAAGACGCTGTGTTCGGCTTTCGTTTGGCGGTGCTGGGGTTGCGCAGGTTTGGGGGGATTGGATGGCGGGTCGGTGGTAGAGCGCACATGGTTATTTACATTTGAGGGATCGTGCGGTATTTGACGTCGCTAATAGCCTGCCAGGGACGGTGCAGGATTGTATTTTTCGTGGTGAATCTGGCATGGCATGGCATGGCGTGGTCTGGAGGGACTGAAAAAGGATCTTGTGTTCAGCGCTGATGGCGAACTTTTCATCTGACGAACGGTCTACTGCGATAGCTCGCTCTGCGTTTCAGTGGATTTGTCGAGGGAAATGGCTGCTTTCTTCTGCAGCCGTATCTTCGTGTTTCTATCTTCGATTTTCAGCCAACTAGAGATATCCAGTTAATCAAACATTGTCTTTCGTCACCAAATACTTCCACTGCCCATCCACACTTATTTCAACAAGCCCAGTCGTCCATCCTCAACATTACGGGCCATTGACGCCGCAGTCGTTTACTCTTCCCCGCGTCCAAACACCTTCACCACCCCATCATTCCCCAGATAATACAACAGCTCCCTCTCCTCAATCCCATCATACCATTCCCCTCCCCCACCACCACCACCACCACCACCAGCTACTCCCCCCTCGCCTCCCCCACTACCATCACCATCCCCTCCCTCACCCCCACCTCCCCCACCAAGATCCCACAACCCCCCACCCCTCCCCACCCTCACCACCCCACTCACATCCCTCGCCGTCCCCGACGCCAACGGCCGACACGCCAGCACAAGCTGCGCGCGATGCGCTACCGACACGAGCCAGGTCGCGTGCGCAAGAGCGATGGGGTCGCCGCCGCTACCACCACCACCGCCGTTGCCACCGTCGTCTGCCGCCTCGACACTGCCGCCACCGCTGCTGCTTCCGACACCATGCGCGCTGGGGCTGGAATAGAGCGATAGAGAGGCGGAGTGTGTGGTTGTGAGGCGCTGGGTTGGGCGGAGGAGGGGGGAGTCGGCGAGGTCGGAGATGATGAGGTGCGTGGGGTGGGGGGTTAGGGTCGGGAGGAGGGAGAGAAGGGAGTGGGTGAGGGTTAGGGGGGTGGTTGAGGAGGAGGAGGAGGAGGAGGAGGAGGTAGTGGTGCTGGAAGTGGTGTTGGGAGTGGTGGAGAGGAGGAGGGAGGGGGTGTCGAGGACGAGGCAGGTTAGGGGGGAGAGCTGGGTGAGGGCTTGTTCGATGGTGGATTTGAGGGCCGGGATGGAGGGGTTGGGTGGGGTGAGGATGTGTGGTCGAGATGGAGATTCGGTGGGGAGGTCCTTGGATTGAGTTTGAGCTCCTGGTGGACGACGGGGTTGTGGGGGCGTCCTTTGGCTGGGTCCTGAGCTCGGTGGGCTGGATGCAGGCTGCGTGGCTGCTGGAGAGCTCGTAGATGGTTTTGCAGCGGAGAATGGGCTGATGCTGGGACTAGACGCTTTCTGAGATTTCCCTGATGCGGATTGTTCGTTGCTTGGGCTGTCGAACAGCCCTGTCAAGCAATCCACGAACGCGAACCGCTTTTGTCGAGCAAGACTTTGGAGGTCAAGACCCTGAGGAATTTAGTAGGTTCAAAGGACTTCTTAAGTGTCTGATCGGGTGACGAGCAAAATAGAGTTGTAGTGGAACAGGAAAATTAACCTGGGTAACTTACGCCAACTTTTCGTCCCTCCATCGACCAGAATTCCCAATCCCTCATCCAGCTCACCAGCACGACACTATACTCATCTCTACTCTCATTCTCTGATCCGTTACGCATATTTTTCCCTGCTGAAACATTTGCATTGTCCCGAGGTCCCGAAGCTAGCTCCTCGTTTGCATTCTCTCTGAGAGCAAGCTTTTCACCCTCCACGGGAGCCTTTTTGTCGAGCTGGTTCCGATTCGTCCAAGCATCATTGGCAAGTAGAGCACTCAGGTATTTTACTACAAGCCAATTCGCGGAAGCATTGAGGATGCCGGTAAGGAGGACAAGCGTGGTCTCACGAGGAAGGTGAAGATAGGTTTCTAGAAGTGGTGGAATCCGATTGCGCGTGGTGGGTTGCGGCATGGTGGAGTACTATCGGGTCCGAAGTTGTTCGGTGAGAGGAGACGGATCGAATTTACATCACCGAGTATTGGGATGGGGCAGTCCCCAACGGAAATCTTTCCAACAGACATCTCAGGCTATAGTTTCAAGCAAAATTGCATTCAGTTCTCCTATGTACTTCTATAATACAGCAATGGGCTATTATCTCGCTACTGTGGCGCACTCGAATCGAGGACTCAAGATCCGTGATTTGAACGAGAGGCGGCCTCTGAAGGCACGGCAGGATCGTCAGCCGTAATACATTCTGGTTCACCCTCCTCGCCTAGAAATCCAAGTGCACCCCCCTGAACTCCATTTCAAGTAATTGTAGATTGGTATGGCGCGACACCACTTCTCCTGTACTTGTAGTGATCTCCGTCTGGTTTGCAAGCCTCCCAAGTTCGTCCTGGAAAATCCAAGGAAAGCTCGTCAACGGTGTGATGTTTTCATTCCATCTGCGCCTCTGCAGTGCCGCTGAAACCTGACGCGCAGTCAAGAGATACATGGCATGCGCAAAAATTGGGAGAGGTGGCTTAGCGTTGACTCCACCGACGTCGCCCATCGTTGCAATCATAAGTCGATAATGCCCTTTGACATCGGACATGATCATGGCGAATTTTTCGGCGAAGGTATCGTCTTCGCCCTCTGAGTTGTGTTGTAGGACGAAAGAGGACCAGACCTCAAGTTCAGTCTTGATTCCATTGTTCACCATGATCCGGCGTATTTCTGCATCGTATTGCTCCTTGATATTTGCTAGAGCCTTGATCAAGTCTTCGTTTGGTGGGAATGCGTCCAGAATGCGTTTGTCAAATGGGAGTGCAAAATTCGGCGTGAAGTCGACCATGTCCACCATGTCATATAATTGGCCAAGAATCTTTTCAGAATGATATGTCGTATCATTTGACCTTTCATTTCTCAAGTATTGTACGAAGAAGTCCCGCATGTCATCGATTGTTATTGTTGGCACCTCCTCCTTGCGGTTCTCCTTTCGGTTCTCCTTCCCCTTCCCCTTCAGCTCTCCCTCAGGCTTCTCACCCGGCATCTTGTCTGCGCTAGATCCCTCGAAAACTGGTGGATAGTAGATTTCGCGTGGAATGAGGTCTTCATCCCACAGAATCGTATAAGTGTCTCCGTCGAGGTCTCCTCCGGCACACATACTCGCCAAGTCGCGATCTCCGTTTTGCGGAAACACTACGACATTTTTCAAGTGATGGAGAGCCTCAACGTCTACCGCCCGGACAACGCGAATGTCTCCCGGATGTAGTGAGGGGTTTCGAGCCAACAGGCAGACCCCTTCGATCACTCTGTAGCATGGCTTGCCAAAATTCCTGTCTCGGGGGTTGCCCTTATTGCCAGAAATCTGAATGAAGATCTCCGGGAGGTTTCTGGAGATGTCTTGTCTTGCCGCCTTCATACCGAATGCCTGTTTTCGGCCATCGCTCGGAGAGATTGATTCAGCTGTTCGCTTCGCATTGGATTGTTGCCCTTCGAAATGACCTCCTAGTGTCTTTGATTCGTCAGTAACACCAGGGAGGCATGCCCCATTTTCAATTAGGATCTTCGCCTTCTCTTTCATGTATTTAAATAACCAAGCTTTCCAGAGGTGAAGAAGCGACATTGTAAATGGCTCATTTGATCCCATGAAACCATTGATTACCATTGCAGCTAACTGCAATGATATCTGATTACGATCGACGTTCTTCTGCAACATGATGACAGCAGTGGTGGCATCCTTCGTTGCGTCATCCAATTTTGTCACCATGCTGCTCATCTTGCTCCGGAAGATCTGATCTGGTACTCCCAGAGTCGATAAAATGGAGATAAGCTGTCGATTTAGCGCCGCTGCAGAGAAGCTAGACACGCGAATGACCTCTAGATCGCGATTTCCGCTCGAAAATTTCTCCTGGCTGGGACGTAGGCCAATACATAAGTCAGGAAGGTGAGGGTCAATAGCCACCATGCCCTTGCAGCCGCCGATTTGGATTTGAAAGGCACTTGGTGGATCTTCCCATGCATTTGGTAGATTCAATTCGGCTGCTATCCTCGAAGCCATGTTCTTCGAAATCTTGCCAATGCCATCCGTGAAGTTGAATTTGTCGTTGACTACGTCTTCGAGAAACTTCAATCTAGGATGTAAACCACGGACCGCGCGACTTGTCAAAAAGCCCTGACCGAGAAGAGAACAGTACTCTCCCACATTGGTGATTTTCGTGAAATCGCCCATCCAGGCTCGGATGTGGTCGCAGCTAAGACCTTCGATAGGGGAGAAAAAGTATGCGACATGGTCACGGAATGGCGAATCCCCGAATGTAAGGAATTTGTAGTGGCGCCCTGCCACTACAATGCCTTTCCGTAAAGCTCGTATGATCTGCTCAATGACTCTCTCACTGGTCCCGGTACTAAGAGAGCTAAACCTGAGTGATTTCTTTTCCTCACTAAACCTCACTCTCAAGAAGAGATTGAAAATGTCCATAGCAACGCCAAATTGTTTCTTGGGATGGACCGCCTTATCCAGGGTACTTGTAACGATATCTGAATCCTCGGAGAGCAGCCGTGAAATGAAAGGTCTGGTAATATTGACTTCATGTAAGACTCTTTGAGATAAGCACACTTCAAGCAGGTATCGGATCTTGAATTGGAGAGGCTGGAGATTTTCATTCATGGTTGGACAGAGGCTTGCTGTCTTGACCGGCTGATCACGATCATATAGCCACCATTGCATGTGTTGTAATTGACTCCGTGTCGTTGTGATCATTGAACTTTCACCCTCTTCATGAATTTTAGACTGCATGATTGCGCTGAAGTTCCGTCGCCAATCCTGTAGTCAAGGAAAATCAATGGCAGTGTGGCTGCTCTGCACGAACTAAGTCAGAGGTCCTCCTCGATGGTGTCGTGGAGTCGTTGCCAGACGCCACGAATCGTTACCAGATTTTGGTACGATTACGATCTGAGTATCAGGACCAGGCAGCGAACAGGATCATGTATCAGCTGAACGCCTGGCCGTCGCGCATTCGCTGATTGATGGCCTGAGTAGGTCGTAGTCGCGATTGACGATGTCGTGGGACAGGAAGTACCAGGAAGGATGAACTTGAGATGTCCAGATGAAGGTACAGCTCAGACGAGCGATGTAGCCTCAGCAGATTATAGAAGTCTGTTGCGAAAAGATAATAGTAAGGGAGGTAGGGGAAGGTCAATGATGACAAAAGATCGATTGTGTTTCTCTAAAGCCAAAGCCGGCATACAAACAGCGTGGGGCACGTGCTTAGATGAGTTTGCCGGAAAGGTGCAGGCGGGCGAGATCAACAATTCAATGTAGCCTTTTGACCATGTCCACTTTGATGGCGCCTTTCCATATCAAGGATTGTTTCTTCTTCTCATTGCTATCTGACTTGCCACAAACTGAAAGTGTCACTTACAAATTCTGCAGAGACAGGGAGATCCAGGGGATAATCAATCATTACCAATCCTATCTCAAGCATTCTCACAGGACCACGTAAAGCGAGACAACCTCACCGACGTAGCCGTCACTATCGAGCGAGCGCAAGACCTCATGGGAGTTTAGGTCGACAGCTACACTGCAGAATGGTACAACTTGGTGTAGTAGCTCCACCTATTCATTCTCCTGTTCCTCTGACACAAAATCGGCAGTTGCCCAATCTTCTAGCTCTCCAGCGCCATGCCCATCGTTATGAGCGCTAAGAATACCCGTGCTCGTAAGGACCTCATTCTCATCGAAAGAATATTCAGGGACCATCCCAAGATCTGATACTTCAGTCTCATTGGGTGGTGGAATAGATACATCCAGCGAAAACTTTTGAGAATCAGGATAACCTTGACCGATTTGGTCCGGCTTTCCAACGCACCTGCTTGGAATCCTGTTGGCTGGTGCATCCTTCAAAGGAGGCCTGTTCGCCCCCGTGCTTGTTCTTCGCGTCCTCGCTGCAGGATCCTCGGTGTCTGAAGACCTTGTCACTGGAGCCTTGAAGCTCTCTATTGCACTCGATCGCTTCATGGCTGGCTTGATCCCTAACTCCAGTGGATAAGAAATAGAGGAATAGCCCACTGTATCCACAAAGCGTGTCTGAGAGCTGGGCGTCTCCGATGAAGTGCTTCCAGCCGTAGATCGCGGACGAGACTGATTGGCTGGTTCGACATCGAGCTTGGTGCCATCAGTGGCGCGCAGTCGAGCTCGCCGCTCTCTGGGCTTAGACTGGAGGTTGGTAAGTCCGCCAATCTGGCGCAATTTATCGTGCGCGGTCCTTAGCTCTGCTTCCCTTCCTTCCTTTGCTACCATGAGTCTGGTGTTCTATCCGTAATTAGCTTACGATCTGTGGAGATACGATAAAGGTGCGCCCTCGACACGTACTTCGTTGCGCAACCCTTCAAGCTTTGCTTCAGCCTGCTGTGCTGCTATTTCGTGCGACCTCTTTCCTTCCGTAAGTTCCGCTTCTCTCTTCCTCAATTCAGTATGGAACTCTGCTTCTAACTGTGATATCTGTTGGCGAATTAGTTGCGATCAACGATGCTGGCATAGCAAGGAACAGACCCGCGATAATTTGCCATTTAGCTCTGCTTGATGCGAGTCTTTAAGGGCGTTGATCTCAGACCTTGATCCTTCCTCTAGCCGATGATACTCATCGCGTAGTCGTCGCACTTCAGTCTCGGCCGAGAACAAGGCACTTCTGGCTGATTTTGCGTCCTGATCAATACAATCTATCTTTCGATAGGCATCCATACAAGCCTCATTCTGGTCCACCAGGTATGCTTTCTCAGCTTCGAGTTCGGAGCGCAAGGAATGGAGCTGCTGGCTGTGTTCTCTCTCTCTGTTACGACTCTCCTCTAAGTCACGCAAATTCTGCTCGAGCATCATACTCGAGGATCGCTGTGCATTCTCCAGTTCTTCCAATTGAGTGATCTGGGTTTGGATAGTTAAGTCCTTGGCAGCAAAGGTTGCTTCTACTGTGACAACGCGATCGCTGTATTCCTTTCGGATCTGGCGAACTTTGATACTTTGTTTCTCATTGCCTTCAAGAAGCTCTTTGTCAAGATCTGCTAGGCGCCCCTTCAGGGATGCCCCCAAGGTCTCGGCCTCGCGAAGAGCGTCAGAATATTCCGAATTCTCTGTTTCAAGCCTACTGATCCTTGATTCCTGATCTGTCAATCAAACTTCAAGCTCGCTGGCTGAATTTTGTGCATCCTCGTACTTCCGTTGAAGGACCGCCGTTTTCTCTTCTTGAAGTCGAAGGGGCGATTCTACATCCTCGCACCTTTCCTCGAAGTCGCGACACGCTTGAGCTACACTCTGGATGATCATATCTTCTTGATCTTCAGCTCGCCGCTGCAGTTCTTTTGACAGCAATACTTTCCAGTTGTTATTCTCTTGCAGTGCACGTGGCGTAGAAGTCTGCTGCAACAGTGACCTTGAGTCCTTGGCAGGCATAAATGAAGGATGGCGATGAGTAAGAGATGCGATGACAGTGTTGAGCATTGCTTGCTTATCGATCAAGGCTAACGCCATCGTGGGATTGATTCCAATGTCACCATCGCCTTGGGCCAAGAGAGCAAGCTTCAACAAGGTACTGCAAAGTAAGGCACCCAGTTCGACGCGCTGCTTCATCAGCAGTCGTCCAAACGAATCGCCTCGGAGACAGTTGTCCATCTTGTTTTCGATTTGAGGCACAAAATTCAGGAAGGTAGTAAGATACGGAGAGAGCTTGTTTGTGCAAAGAGCGAGAAGTATGTCCTTCCGGGAAGACGAGGAGCCCTGTGCAATCTCTACCACTGCAACAGCCAATGTCCGAAAATTCGCAAGCATGACCAAGGAGTCGTTGCCGTTTACCACCAAGGAAAGTGCCTGCTCAAGAAACGTACTCGCAAATGCAGAAGTCAGAGACAAGTCCATCTTCTCCAAAGTATGTTGCAAAAGATAACGATACTCGTGTGGTGTCATGGATAGAACAATCGTATCAAGAAGCAATGATTCGTACGCAATGAGGATTTGCTGGGGCATCTTGCCAGAACCGCATAAGGAGTTGATGAAGACGATGGTCCAGGATCGGACTTGTGGATGAGTGCTCGTTTGCAAAGCTTTTTCGCACACTTTTCGGAAAACTTGTGCCTTGACTCGGATCCATTCTTGTCGAACCTCTTCAGGAAGGGCCCGAGCAATCACTATGATCGATTGTATGCTAGCAGAGGCTTCAGATGGGGAGCTTCCACAGCCATCACTACATAAGAATGCGACATAGAAAGCGATCAATTCCGCAATCTTGGAAGCTTTAGTACCGGTGAAAGCCTGGGCTGTTGCAGACAGGTCGCGATGGCTCGAACACGGGAGTGACTCGGGAGAGAGGCCAACTTGAAACGTTGAACTTCCAGAAGAGCTTACTGCGCTGTGGTCCAGTCCGAGAAGGAAAGCTAAAAGTGCTAAACATAAAATATTCCGGCCGGAGAACTCCCCACCTCTTTCATATTTCACAACGCCTAGCAGGCTCTGCTCAAGACGGACGAGAACTTCTCCCGGTAGTGCATTGAACAATACTGCACATGCTCCATCGATGAGGGCAAGAAGCTGCATGAAAGGTTCTGTGCCTGGAGAATCGATTGCATGGTTGACAACGTGGAGCACGAAAGTCTGAGTGATTTCGGGTAGAGGCAATGTGTCTGGTAGAGGATGGCTCAGCAGAACGCAGCATACATTTCCGTACTGGCGGCCGTCAGTCAGGGAGAAAGGACGGATATGAGTTCTGGATACCTTTTGATAACTTTGTATGGATTTGGTGGATTCAATGAGCAAGGTATGTAACAGCGTCGGGTCATGTTCGAGGACTGCATCTCGAAATCCGATAGCTCGACCTATGAGGCGTGAATATTCTTTGAACTTCTCTCTCTGAGTAGGGTTGGCCTCACTTAGTCTCTCTAGGATATCCAGCGCGTATGGCCAGGTCTGGAATACATCCAGTACAATTGAGGAAAGCTGCCGACGTTGGCAAGGGTGTTCTTCGCTCCATTGCCGTACTGCATCGTTATCTGACCGCTTCAGCAGGAGTTCGAGGAGCTGCAATGATACTCTGTCAGCAAACTGTGGTCTATGGAAGAGCAGAGTTTCTTTCTAGGAGGGGTGCGCGAGTCAGGGTAGCACTAGGGAGCTTTGCCTTCGGGTGAGTTGACGGAAAGAGGATGGGACGAAACGATGTCGAATTAGGTCGATTTTTGTCGGCCATAACTAGACCCACGTGCAGATGGCAATCAGTATTAATTACCCACCTTGAGAGAGACCGAAAATGGCGAGCTCACAATCCGCCCGACCTCTGCAGCCAACTCTTGAACGAGCGCTGAAGGCATTGTTGGTGTTGCCCTTCGGAGTTCTTCGATCGGATTATGGCTAGAGTATGTCACTCACGCGGAAGCTCCTTTACTTTGTCTACGATCATGACCTGTTGCCTGCGCAACGCAACCATATCTGAGGCACACTTCTTCCACTACAAACCGAACAGACACACTGGACTGCTCTCTGTAAAGGCAGGAAAAAGCAAGTCAAATCTGCTTCCGAAGGTGGCAAAGCTCTCTGTTCGGTTATGCAAATCAAACCTCTACCCTGGCCTCTCTCCTCTTGGCTGCAGAATGGATGTTGTGGCTGCAGCTTCTATGCAGTGAAATCTCAGGGGCACACAGATCATGCCATAGCCTGCAGTCGCGTGCCACATTACCTGCTCTCCGCGCACGAATCCTCTCGATTGCAAGGAAGAGCATTGCGGATCCTGGAAGAGCTAGAAAGGCATCGATTAGTGGCTCATCCCCAATCGGGAAGCTGAGAGCGTCACCAATTTGGCACAAAGTGCGACGGCTGCCGCTTTCAAAAGGATATTAAGTACAGAGTACTGACAACAGCGACAGTTCCAGCGAAAAAGACAGCAGTAGGCAGTTGTATTCAGCCACCTAATGCCTATCTGCCGGAAGGAGCCACAGCCCGCCTGATAGGTGCCTGAAACCTTGTCATGCTTTTTGCTGGCTGAAATTCGACAACTAGGACGTTATAGTCACCGCATTCTAGGAGTTCAATAACCTTGAAACAGGCTCGGAGGTAGCATCTGCTAAAGGCCACCATCGGATTCTCCGGATAGCCGAAAGGATTCACAGCATGCGGCATTCGGGACTTAACTGGGCACTGCTTAGGCAGCTGTCTTATGCAAGGCTTATACGTACGAGACAGACCGGGACTAATTGCCAATAGAGGGGTGACAATAGAGTAATGTAAGCGAGCGATTCCCCTTGTGCCTGTCCATCCTCCCGGCCTATTCGGATAACAATAGGATCTGAAGATGCATGCATCCACCCATCCGTGATCACCTCAGCAAGAAGCACTCACGTGCATGATTTAACATTTGCGGCTGAAAACGTTACCGCTCTGGCTACCTTACAATAGCGAGCTCTTGGCACCGGCAACACGAGCATTTCCCCGCATTTTGTACGTTCATCATCCAAGCGGTGCAAGTACCCTTGCAACAGATCGATTCAGCCCTGCCATCTCATCTGAATGCATTATGTAAACTCAGGGTTGGTTTGATGGCGCTCACGTACGGCAACGGTGTCTAAGTTGTCTAAGATAAAATTTGCTCCCACCGCCTAGCAAGGATTGCGGCACCCACCCCCACGACATGACTCTGGCTATCTGTCTCCAACGCATAGACACCGCCTCTGCAGATTGTAGACGCCACCGGCGAGTCAGCACATTTGACCAAGGAAAGCCTCGATATGGCTCTGAAACCAGCATGTGTAGCGTCTTTCTCCATGAGCCGACAAACTATCTCGGTGCTGGTTGCCTTTCGGGCTAGGCCACAATATGTACTTCTACTCAGATCCCTAATTTTCTCACTCGCTGACGTCTAGCCGGTGAATCCTGCTCCATGCTAATACACTAATACACATCTCCCATTTAAGGCCGATGTCCCACCACGATCTCACTAAATCCTAGTGTCTCCTGTCTTATGACCATGGACTTGCGTAGACTACTCAGTCAAAGCCAAAACCTCCCGCTCTTTGTTCCTCACAAGGCTTATTGCTTTCTCAAACACCTCCACGGTATCACATAGAAAGTTGTGAGAATAGTTACCGGCGTCATGGCTGCTGGGTTCTCGGTGCGATCTGTCGCGAAGGGCCTGGCGACTGCTGGAACGGTGGCACGTGGGGCTCCGGCTTGCCCGAAGCGGCAATTCTCAAGCTGTGTGCCTCGTCTTGATGTGCGATCACAGTCATCGCAACAACATCTACATCGAGCATCTAGGTCGTTTTGGACTACGAATCGGGTTCTGTTCCTGACGGCATTCACCGCCTCAATTACCTATTATGTGGGTATTGGCGACGCTGCTCGGTTAAGGCAGCCAGCGTCCAATGAATCGAGACCCGAATATGCAAGCAAGACGCAGATGGAAAAAGTAAAGTTGCCTCCAGCATCCAGCATCTACATATCTACATGGAACTAAGATCCATCAAAGGCTATTCACCAGCTTCGAAAATCTCTAAACGACGAAGATGCTATCAGCACAGACGATGACGATCTCCATAATCACGGTTACTCGGAATGGTCTTCAATCAACACTGACCAACTCCCCTTTGCCATTGCGTATCCCAAGTCTACTGCGGAAGTATCTCAAATTGCCAAAGTCTGTTCCAAGTACAAGATTCCGATGAGTACGTCCTCTTGATCTTAGTCGCCGTGTATATGTTTGCTGACAGCCTTCAGTACCGTACTCTGGAGGTTCCAGTCTCGAAGCAAACTCACTTGCACCACATGGGGGCATCAGTATAGACTTCTCCTTTATGGATCAAATAGTAGCATTTCATCCTGATGAGTGAGTCATTGCCAGTGATCCCTATTTCACGCGTTTGATTTCTGCCTCTTCCTTCGGACATTCGCGCTAACACCTGACCTTTAGTATGGATGTTGTAGTGCAGCCTTCCGTGCCATGGATGCAACTTAATGATCAGATCAAAGATTCAGGCCTCTTTTTCCCTGTAGACCCAGGACCATCCGCAAAGATTGGTGGAATGGTAGGCACATCCTGTTCAGGAACTAATGCTGTTCGATATGGTACGATGAAGGATTGGGTCGTTAATCTCACAGTCGTCCTTGCCGATGGCACTATCATTAAGACACGTCGAAGACCGAAGAAGAGCTCCGCTGGCTACAATCTCACCAATCTTTTCATCGGGTCCGAAGGTACGCTAGGGCTCGTGACAGAGATCACGCTCAAACTTACGGTTATTCCACAAGAGACAAGCGTTGCTGTTGTGACATTCCCAACCATACGCGACGCTGCAGCGGCCGCTTCCAAGGTGCTGAGGGCTGGAATTCCAATTGCTGCAATGGAAATCATGGATGATGTACAAATGGGCGTAATAAATAAAGCTGGCGGCACATCAAAGAAGTGGAAGGAGGTCCCCACCATGTTCTTCAAATTCTCCGGGACAAAAGCCGGCGTCCAAGAAAATATCGGGCTCGTGAAACAACTGGCCTCGATGCACAAAGCTGGAAATTTTGAATTCGCACAGAGCGAGCAAGAAAAGCATGAGCTATGGTCAGCTCGGAAGGAAGCATTATGGAGTATGCTCGCATTACGCAAGGAAGGTCAGGATGTGTGGTCTACAGACGTTGCGGTCCCTATTTCGCGTCTCCCAGACATCATCGAAGTCTCGAAAAAAGAGATGGATGAGTTGGGACTTCTCGCGTCCGTGCTTGGGCATGTTGGTGATGGCAATTTTCATGAATCGATCTTATACGATGCCAAGGACCCTGCTGAGCGCGCACGAGTCGAAAAGTGTATTCACGACATGGTAGATCGGGCTTTGGATATGGAGGGTACCTGTACGGGAGAGCATGGGATTGGGCTGGGTAAGAAAGAGAGTTTGATGCACGAACTTGGTCTACCAACTGTCGGAGTAATGAAGCAGATTAAGAGTGCCCTAGACCCTTACTGGCTGATGAATCCCGGGAAGATTGTGGATTTTTGAGGTGAGGAAGAGGACATTGTTAGAATCGTGGTCAATCACAACCACTGTGGAGCGCTACAGTACACGTCGATATTTTGTTCGAGAGAGAGCTCACGCACTGGAGAGGCTAATGTCTATTGACAGATATAGACTAATGATCTCATGTTATTTAGCTATAGTGGTGACTTGTACTGAAAGCATTTCCTTCCAAGACTTCATGTTTATCTCTCTCTATTCCAATTCAAGGAACGATTCATAGACAGACTCGACCCCAGGGAATTCTATTCGATGGTTCATGGAATATTTAAAACCACATACGGGCCACTCTGTAGCTAACATCGTAGCATTGGAGTCACCGTCACCCCACATCTGGACCCTTGCGTCACAACCCATTGAAAAATCATTTGCCCCACGTTCAAGAAACCTCGCGTCGTTTTTCTCTACAAACATGGATGTCGAACATTTCTCCTCCAAGAAAAAAGACTTTCCCAGGCGAAAATGCGGTCGGTCCTTCAATTCCATCCCATAATTTATGCTTGCCCGCATCAGCTGCTGAGCCAGCGTCTTGACAGGCGTCCTTGGAGCCACAGGCTCTGTGGGCCAGCGGTTCATTCTGCTTCTCGCCTCGCACCCACACTTTACCCTGCACGCGCTGGGAGCATCTGAACGCTCTGCAGGCAAGAGATACAAGGATGCGACGAATTGGAAACAGAGTCTTCCCATGAGCAAGAACCTGGGAGCGCTAATCGTCCGAAAATGCACACCGGAAGAATTCCAAGACTGCGATATCATCTTCAGTGGATTAGACAGCGATGTTGCAGGTGAAGTCGGTGAGACCCCCTGCAAAGCCGTGCCTCAACCTGTGCCATTCCCAGCTACACTTGTTTTGAAGAGAGAAAAAAAGCAAATATCCTCATACTTGGAACTTACTGCTGCAAAGAAACCGCCTTCGTCACCGCCAACCTCCCCCTCTTCTCCAACGCCAAAAACCACCGCCGCAACCCCCTCGTTCCCCTCGTCGTCCCCACCATCAACCTCGCCCACCTCGGCCTCATCCCTCACCAACGCCGCACCCGCTCTCTGACCCGCGGTTTCCAAGTCTGCAATTCCAACTGCGCCGTCATCGGGCTCGTCATCCCCTTCGCCGCGCTGCAGGCCCGCTTCGGCCCCGTCGACGCTGTCTCGGTCGTCACAATGCAGGCGGTGTCGGGGGGTGGGTACCCGGGCGTGAGCAGCATGGACATTCTTGACAATGTGGTGCCGTTTATCTCCGGGGAGGAGGACAAGCTGGAGAGCGAGGCGAGCAAGATCTTAGGGAGCATGAACGAGGATGCGACGGCATTTGTGGACCAGGAGTTGCGCGTGAGTGCGGCTTGTAATCGGGTGCCGGTGTTGGATGGGCATACGGCGTGTGTCTCGTTGCGGTTCAAAAGGCGACCAGCGCCGGGGGTGGAGGAGGTGAAGGCAGCGATGAGGGAGTATGTTTCGGAGGCGCAGAGGGTGGGATGTCCAAGTGCGCCCGAGCAGGCGATTGCGGTTATGGAGGAGCGGGATCGACCGCAGCCGCGGCTGGATAGGGAGACGGGTCAGGGCTACACGGTGAGCGTTGGGCGTGTTAGAGAAGATGAGAGTGGGGTGTTTGACATCAAATTTGTGGCTTTGAGTCATAACAGTAAGTCTCCATTGGCCGTGTCTGAAACAAAATTCTCAAGCTGACGGAATCTTTCCGCGTAGCCGTGATCGGAGCGGCTGGGAGCTCAATCCTTAATGCTGAAGCTGCCGTCTTGAAGGGTTATGCGTAGGAGAAAAAAATATCTTTATTCCAATCCTACTGTAACAGAACCAAAAGCATTCTGTATTCAGCTCATCGCAATTCCCTCACACCTTCTCATACAACCTCCTAGGCTCTCCCTTCCTCTTCGCCACATTCCTACACTGTTGTTCCCACTGCCCCCCCACCGTACTCCACTGCGGCGACTCCACCAGATCCTGCGCGAGCAACTCCCCATCACTCCCAAAATCAATCGTCATCCACAGCCCCAGAATGCCCGGTCCCCCCTCCAACGGGCCCTGCTCAATCACATCACTATCCCTGAGCACCAACAACGGCAAGCCAGCCTGCCACGCCATCGCGTTGACGACGTGCACCCAGGGCGAGGCGAGCCACTCGCGCGACACCGGGATCTCGGAGTAGTAGTCGGCGTGGGGGGCGAACTTGATGCCATTCGCGATGTAGGTCTGGCGGAAGGCGACGCAGATGACGCCGTCCGTCTCGGTGAGGAGCCGCCGGATCGCTTCGAGCCGCGCGGTGTTGAAGCTGCCGCCGCTGGACTGTGGGTGCACGTCGTAGGCGTCGATGATGCGGGGGAGGAAGCCGCGGAGGCGGAGGTGGTCCCGGAGGACGCGGATGAAGAGGTGTTGGGATTGGTCGATGGGTGGGGGGTGGTAGAGGAAGATGGGGATCGTCATGAGGGCCAATGGGGGAACTGGTTTGGCTCTGATCGAGTATGGTAATGTGTAGGATGCTTCTGACAGGAAATTTGGACTGTTTGATAGTGGAGGAGTCTTGAGGTTTCAACTGAGAGCTTCAAGGCTGGAAGACAGCCTGCTCGCCGCCAGCGGTTACGCCCCAGGGACAACTCACCGTCTCATTCTGGCCTGCTCGTACTAGCTGCAGAGAGATTGCGGGCGTGGCACATGCATGTTTTCTAGGCATATGCCACATGATAAGGTTCTTACCTTTGTTATGATTTCAACACGCTGAAGTAGCATGTAATTTGAAGCTTGATTACCGACGTAGTCGCAAGCTTGGTTTGCCCGTACGAAGCCGAGAGGCTGGCAGAAGGATGACCAAGCAATCTCAGACTGGGATGCATCTGGTTGAGTTAACAGAATGAATCGACGATAGAATCTGGGAGAATTTTGTCTTCCTCATGGTCTCAGGTACATCGCAAATAATTGTAGTTCAGATCGGCGAACCTTGGGGACGAAAGAGGCGTGACAACAATTTGTCCTTCGCTTTTCGCTAGCGCGCACAAGTAACTCCAATGATTATTGCAACTCCGCAACTCCCCACCAAGCCAAGCTTCTCCATCTACACTCGTGATTGAATACCGCAACCATGGGAAGAGGACCGTAAGTTTCTGCTGATAGAATTGAAGCTTTGGCGAGTTCATCTCACGCTTGGGATACTCGCCGAAGCATCGTACTGGATGACTTTGGATCATTTTACTAACTTCACTTTTTGCTACACAGAAAGAAGCATCAGAAGCGCCTTAGCGCCCCATCGCACTGGCTTTTAGACAAGCTATCCGGTGCCTATGCCCCTCGCGCATCTCCTGGTCCACACAAGTTGCGGGATTGCATGCCTCTCATTGTGTTCTTGCGTAATCGGTCAGTCTGATTAAGCTACAACAATTCATCACCACGAGATTCACGGCGTTAATTTGACTGTTCTTGCAGTCTCAAATATGCTCTCAACACTCGCGAAACGAAAGCCATCCTCATGCAACGCCTTGTCAAAGTCGACGGCAAAGTCCGCACTGACACCACCTACCCTTCGGGTTTCATGGACGTGATCACCGTCGAAAAGACCAACGAAAACTTCCGTCTCGTTTACGATACCAAGGGACGCTTCACTGTTCATCGCATCACGAGCGAAGAGGCGGAATACAAGCTTGGCAAGGTCAAGAGGGTACAACTCGGCAAAGGCGGGATCCCATTCTTGGTTACGCACGATGCACGAACGTGAGTTTCATTCTCATGACGCATCTATCAGACGTTGGACCAAGCTTTGGTTGATCGAAAAAGTCAAATATGAGGAATTGTCTCGAATGATTGGCGATCTACCAATGCTTGGTGAGTCAAAGAGTATTAAAGACTGACAAAGGGACCAGTATCCGCTACCCAGACCCAGCCATCAAGGTCAACGATACGGTCAAGATCGAGTTAGCAACTGGCAAAATCCAGGACTTCATACGCTTTGACACAGGAGTGATCGCCATGGCTACCGGTGGCCGTAACATGGGTCGTGTTGGTGTCATCACCCACCGTGAACGTCACGACGGAGGTTTCAATATCGTCCATATCAAGGATGCAATCGACAACGAATTTGCCACACGTGAGAGCAACGTTTTTGTTATTGGGAAGGAGAAGCCATGGATAAGTTTGCCCAAGGGCAAGGGTGTCAAGGTACGTTTCCTTTGTGCTCTTAATCTGACATGTCGGGCAACACTAATGTTACTCTTGTAGCTTTCAATTGCCGAGGAGAGAGATCGTAGGAGAGCATACGCCCTTGCTGGCCACTAGAACTTCCAGTATCAAATTTCCACATTAGAACGGTAGGTGTGTTGTGGAACAGGTGACGGCTTGAGGCTTCACAACATACGAAGCATTGATGAGCAAATAGAACTCATGTATCATTGAGATTCAGCCAACTTTAATTTCTCTTGCAACTCGGTCCATCACATAGATATCCTCCTCGAGCATCACCAAGTCAAATTTCCGTTTGCCTATTTGCGGTTGTGAGCATCATGAAGATTCTGGCATACGTTCCAGGAACACTCAGGTTTAGAATGCCCTAGCGTCGATGATTATAGGAAAACTCCCCCACAGAGTCGAAAGATAGAGATTTGCAGGTAGGGTGTCATCTGAGCGATGGTAGAACATGAACTCTGATCGATTCGACTTCCCAAGACTCCAAGTCTTCCAACCAACGTATTGCCAGTATTGTGGGCCGGGTGCCAAACTTCGGGATTTGCCAAGATGAGAAGTTCAAAGGTACATGCGACAGGTCTTACCTAAAAGTAGAGTCTTGCACACTTACCAATCCAGTCTCTGAATCTTTTGTCGACGATACGCAGACTTTTCTTCTTTGGTGATCTTGCGAGCTTCTAAGAACGTAGATGTGCGTTCCACTTGCCAGACCATTCATTGTGTTGATCCTGTGGGTAGTCCGCGTTCTTAGCACAACTCGTCGGCGACGGCCACGGTGGCTGGGCCATCTTTGACGATCATCCACACAGAAGAAATCGTGACCACCTCAATCGCTGCTGAAATCAAAGTTCCCTACCGCTGATCACGCGGATAAAAGGACGATATGCCTGCCTGGCCTTTGTTCAACAGCGCATCGACCTGTTTCCAGTATACTTAGCAATGGCGTGTCTCATCCCGTGGGAACATGCAGCGGGAACATGCAACTTCAGTCATGACATTGAGTCCATCTGCAAGCATTCTGGACATGAGAGGGGAAGAGCTAATACTCTGTTTTCTTTCTTATCATGCTTAGAATGCGGTACAGCTCAAAACCATCTACAAACACCCCATTTTTCGGTCGCTACTGCTTTATCGTGATGTTTCAGACCTTTGGAACCTTGGAAGTGGCATAGGTCAACGGCAGAAGTGCGTCCATTATGGAATCTCTGGTTCTTATATGACGAGAGGCACGGTAGGATAGAGTTTTGTTCCTTAATATCAATCTCAAGAACAAGATTCGGACGGCTCAATTTCTACCTATCTTAGAAATTCAATATCCTTCTACATGTTCTGTGTCGACCTCAACTGTGGAAGAGGGTTTCATGCATCTAATCAGGCGTGCTTCCGTTGTGGAACAGCAAACCCACTATTTGGAGTAACCCTTCGCCTTAGTGTCGACTTCCATGCTGCGAATGGTGCCCATAGGATATCTATCGTACCCGGTGAAATTAATGGTGCTCCCCCTGGTACTCATGGACAGTTCAGATTAGCTTTAGAGCTACATTACGGATCGCCAAAGCCGCAATACATCATTTTCGAGAGCCTGAATGGAGCGTTGAGTGCCGCTAACTGGAACCCCCAAAATCCTGGGAATTGGGTACCCCTCCCACCGAACTTCCGCTGTCCTGTATGCACGGACTTGAATCCCGGGAAACCTCCGTGGGTACTCATGGCATCTCCGGCATCATCCAACGACAATAAGTGGACATACTCTCTGACAGAATGCCTTGGGGAAGGCGAAGAGCTCTCAGTTGTCATCACTTGTGGTAGACAGGCTGCAGTGTGGACGATCCACTTGAGTCACCAAGTATAGTTCTAAGGTACGAGCAACAGAAAGCTCTTCATTCACATTCTATCACTGTATATGACACCTACTAACATCGAACTCCGGAAGCTCAAGCATCGGTGTTAGCCTCTCCCTTTGTTGCCAAATCCCTGCTTCATCTAAATGATGTCGTGGAGCCCGCTTGTCTTTCATCGTTAGAGGATTCGGCGGAAGAGGGGGACCGATAGGGAGTTGGTTCAGCCTTTCCAATTCTTCAATCGAGCAGCAGGGATTGTTCGGTTCCGGACCGTTTCGAAACTGTCGGGAGAGTTTCAGCGTCCGCATCCAATTTGGGTTATAGATTTCTTTCCACGCCCGTATCCAGCCAACAGTGCTTTCGTCATAGTCTAACACATCATACAGACTGAAGAAGGTGCATTGCATCAGCTCCGACCAGACCTAAATTTATGTTAGCCTTAGCCCTCATTTCCATCTTAGCCTTTCCCGTACCGGTGCAAATCCTGCAAATGCCCAATTACTAAACCCGCTTACGTGTTTCTCGTGAACCATGACATTTTCTTGGACAAGAAAACTATGAGTAAATGTGTAAGGCTCACTGCTTGGAAATGTCTCCTTAAGGCGGTTAAGCTCCGGTAGATCCTCTTGCGATACTCCTGAGAGGGACTTGTTATACCAGTCTTCTTTGGCTTCCTCGTGGGTTGGTAAGAGTGGCCAGTGGCTTTCGAGGTCCAGGGTCCGAAATGAAAAATTTGGTAGAAGCCGTCCATCAGCAGTCCCAGCCTGTGGTGAAGTCAGTGCTCGTAGCTGCTTTACATATCCGGCCACCTCTTGCTCGATTACTTTCCGCTCCTCCTTAGTCAGCTTGGGTTTATTTTCTTCATCTAATTCATTCACGGCAGCAGCATAGTCTTGTCCAGGCAATTGATCCATTAGAGTTATGGCTCGGTGACCCTCGTGCCACGAACGGATCCAAGCAGGAACTGGAATAGTTGTATGTTCCCGAACAAAATCTACCGCCGCCTCTTCACCTCCTGATTCTACATTATCGTACGTCAAATCCTTCATAAAAGCTTTGGACCCAATAGACCAAAACCAGGTGTCGAAACCAGTACGATGTGATAGCTGGATAATACTTCTATTTTGCTCAGTCCACAATGCTTTGTGTTCTTTTAGACATCCGCAATTTAAACAGGCTTCGGATTGAGTCCGTCGAATCTGAGGTCGGATAGAATTTCGTTTCTCAAACAAGGTAGCTGTTCTATCATTATCTTGCCATGTTTGAAGTGGTTCGATGACAATATCTCCAGATAGGTAGTCCGGACTTAAGCCCTTATAGAACGAGAGCATGGCTTGCTTCGAATCGGCATTGGGTAGGACGATATCTTCGAGGGGGATTGTGTTTGAACTGTCCTTTGGTCTTGCTTTCGGATATTTTAAGTCGGCATCCGAGGTCTTGCAATCTCGTAGAAACAAATGGTCGCCGATGTCCCAGAAATAAGATGTCCCATCAAAGTGACGAAGTTGGACCGAGCCTGGTGGTACTACTTCAGCCGAATACTGGCCCCCGGCATACAATTTTGTCTGCTGGGAGGAATTGCCGTCGATGCCGCAGATATCACAGACTGTTGTCCACGTGACACGAGGACCGATTTTAAAAGAATAATAAGACATTTTCCAAAACAACAAGTTCTTGTGCTGATCTTTTTTCAGAGTCTTGGATGTAGAAAAGTGTTGAGGCTACTGGAAATAGAGAACTGAGGGGTCACATCAACTTATATACGTAGTCAATCTATTGTACTCAATATTCCAAGTCGTCAACAGTTAGAACGCTCTTGGCGTTTGCAATCTGTGCAGTATTGAAGCGCTTCCATCGTGAGTCCGGTTTCGGCAGCTCACTTTTGTTGTCGACGATTTTTGTGACCTTAGGTAGATAAAGAAACTTCGGCGTTTGCAGCCTGTATATATTGTTAAGGCGACTACCAACGCTTACCCGGCCCTGACAGTCCGCTTTTGTTGTTGATGAGGACTTCAGTAATCTTGGACAAAGAAAGCTCAACTGCTGTTCGACGCTTGCAGTTAGTATATATCATTGAGGCGCTACTAACGCTTATCCGGCTCTGACAGCTCGCTTTTGTCGTTCCGTACTCTACTAACCTCGGACAAAGAAAATCTGGTGCTCGTAATGGTGGAATAAGGTGGTTAGCAGCGGTGAGTTAAAACAGGTTTGAACGAAATCAGATATCGGAAGCATGGCTGATAGAAAAGAGTAATGGATGCATAAAACTGACCATAAATGCATCTCTCGTCTCCGCGCAGGCCTCTCATTTCTACCTCTGCACAGGCCCCTCACCTCTGCGCAGGTCTCTTGTCTCTAAGAAGGCTCACACGAATCTCAAATCTCTACGCAGGCCTATCCAGAGACAAGGCACCTGCGCAGAGGCAAGAGACCTACGCAGAGATAAGACACCAACATAGAAATGATTAGACTCAGCCAAATGTAAAGGATTTGAAATAGTCTATTCCAGACTCGGCTATGCTTTCCCGGATCCCTGTCTTGAATTGCGAATGTCCAAATCGAAATTATTCCGAGCTGCATCATCTAGATTATAAGACTCTGGTACAGAATCCGATTATGCATGTCACATATAGAGTGCTCGCATAAGTCTCCAACGACTGTAGACCGCCATGACTCTTGACAGAGCTCATTCATTGAAGGTATTCGGTATTCGATTTAAATCCCAGCTTTGCGATACCCGCTTCCCAGCTTCGTTCACCCTTAGGCTGGCACGAGGCTTTACGGAGCCTCAGTCACGTGGACAGAAAGAGACCCGATCACGTGCAGACAGGCAGCATCTTTTGCTTTCCAGATTCAAGGGCGGTGCAATATGTTAGGAAGTCAAATCTATCTGCCTTATCGTGTCGTGCATCGAATCTACGGCCCGAAAGGCAGATTTGAGTGTCTCAGAGCTCGAGTGGCTGTGCTATGTCGGCCAGTGTACGGGTGTTATGATAGGCTCTCGCACACAATCCGCCAAAACCCCCGCCAAATTTACTAGTAAATCAATTCAACTTACTGTTGTCTTATTTATTATCTACGCCTACTTTTTCTTCGTTTTTGTAGAGAGTTGTGGACACTGCTCTGTGTAGCTTGGAGATATGCAATGGCAGCGACCGACGGCGTTGGCCTATTATTACTACTACTAGTCGTAGGTAGTGCTCGGCCCGATCTTCCTTTAGCAGAGCTACAATGATGCCTATGATTCCTCGTGAACCAACGACTCCAGTTTCTTTGCTTATGATTCTGTCAATGACGCAGAAACTATAGCGATCACTGCTGATGATTCTTGACGCGGGTACTTTGCAACTGGATCCAGCCGCCGCATTCCCAGGACTCTCTTGGCCACGTATGGTACCATGTTCCCTACGGTGATCACTCTACTCTCGGCCACCGTCCTGCTCGCCCTTCGAACCCACTCTGTTCTCGCATCTTCTCCCGCTCCACTCCCTCTTATCCTCTGGCACGGCCTTGGCGACAACTACCGCGCCGATGGCATCCAAGACGTCCTCTCTCTCGCCCAAGAGATCAACCCCAAAACTTTCACTTACGCCATACGTGTCGATGATGATCCCAGTAGTGATCGCACTGCAAGCTTCATCGGCAACACAACAACACAAATCGGGCAAGTCTGCGATGCTATAGCCTCCCATCCCGTGCTTGGTAAAGCGCCTGCAGTGGACGCGTTGGGGTTCAGCCAGGGCGGAGTTCTACTCAGAGCACTCGTGGAAAGGTGCGGTGGCAGGATCAAAGTGAGGAGTCTTGTCACATTTGGCAGTCCGCATTCAGGAATCTCGCAGTACCAGAAATGCAAGCCCCTGGATTTCCTCTGCAAAGGTGCCTTTGCGCTTTTGCGCGGTAACACTTGGTCGGATTTTGTGCAAGATAGATTGGTGCCTGCGCAATATTTCAGGGAGATTGAGGATGACACAGGTGAACCGACGGAGGCTTACTTGGAGCATTCGAACTTGTTGGCGGATGTGAATAATGAGGGGAAAGAGAAGAATGCGACGTACAAGAAACATCTGGGTGCTATAGAGAGGTTGGTGATGTACCAATTTGAAGAGGAGGACGCGGTGCATGAGCCAGAGAGCACCTGGTTTGGAGATGTGTGGATCAAGCCCAAGCTTGAGAATGACAGCGACGGGGAGCAAGAGAGGGTTGTGACGCCGCTTAAAGAGAGGACGCTTTACAAGGAGGATTGGTTGGGTTTGAAGGAATTGGATCAAAAGGATGGGCTGATCTTCAAGACCACCCCTGGAAAACATATGCAGATTGGGGATGATGATCTGATATACGTCTTCAAGAATTTTTTTGGGCCGCCCACGGATGGTGGTGTTGGGAGTGATCCGGAAGTATGGAATAATGAGCGCCTAGAGGGCCTCACTCGACCTTCGTCCGAGGATGAATACACGAGAGACGTCTTTGACTTCTGGGCGATGACCTTCAAAGATCCCGACAGGCAATATCTACCGTCCGACTTTGATGTTAACGAAGAAGATTGGATATACCACCACTTGGAGCAAACGATATTCAGGGATCAGCCGCACAATAACTTCCATGCAGCGTGGGCTGAGAATTTCGGAAGCAATGGTGACGATCAGACACAGCAGGTATTTGATGGAGATGCGGTGAAAGCGAGTGATGTTCCCGATACAGATTTCATACGAAAGGATGGATATTGGGCTCAATTCACCAACGAGATCTGGGAACGATCGTGGTTTCAGACCGCGTACTATAGTCTTAATCAAAAGCAAAATGTCCCTAATTTCGACAAAGAAACGATGCAATTGTGGTTCGAGGCGTTCAGCATGTATGTCAGGATCTTGCAAGTCGATGCACCCGCTGATGGGTATCCCGACGCTTGGAACAACAGGGGAGACCTTGGATACGGGATTGGAGAATATCTTTGCAGATTTGAAGATGAGATTGAGAGGAAGTCCTGGGCGAGAAATTATGTAGAGAAGCTGACGGTTCAGTGGATACGTTTGCTAGAAAGAAATTGGAACGATGGTGTGGAGAGGTGGAAATGGGATGGAGGACTCTTGGTTCCGGTAGATTGGAAGGGAGACCGCGTGTATCTGGGAGAAGCGGAGAAGTAAGGCGAATATAGGGAACAGCTCACGTATGTACGACTATATTGATTGTAAATTAGCATTGCCAATCGCGCCCTTTACATGATATTCCGAACCAAATCAGCTCACAATCCCATCATCGATAGCCTTCACAAATATCCCTCCGAAAAAGGCCATAGCGCGTTGTCCCTCGCCCGATACAACTCTTCCATCCTCCAACTCACCTCCTGATCATACTCATCAAGCCTGTCCTCCATCCTCGGATGCCACTACCTATCCCTCAAGCTCATCGCCAGGGCCTCCGAATCATCCTAATTCGGATACCTCAGGGTTCGGAAACATAGCAGAATAAAATAATGAATACATAAAGCTGAATTTGGATACATTTGCATAAATATCTGAATAATATCCAGAATTTGTATTTTTATACTCTGTTGGCTAAGTATGCCTAATTAGGCTTAGCATACGCACACAAGCCTGTTCTCTACCCTAGCTGATTTTTGCTTCTTCACCAATCAGCAGCAGCAACAGCAGCAACAGCAACAGCAGCATAAGTTATTAATTTAGTATTGTATAATTCTACATCCATTAAAACTAAGCTTTAAAGTCCTTTGTATAAGGTTTTAACATACTGATATGTTAATAAAACATCAAACTCTTGCCTAAAAGCTTTCTTTTTCTTAAAAAAAAATTTTCAATAATATAAATCAAATTACTATTATACAAATAATTTGTTAATACTGTTACATGCTAAGGCTGCTCCTGCCCCTGCTGCTACCGCCGCCGTCCACCTTGCTATTATTACCGCCTTTCTCTTTTATCCTGAGTCTACTTCTATCCTTGGAGTTGGAGGACAGCAGCTTACTCTGCTGTGTTTTAGCTCTTAGAGCCATACAGTTTTGGCTTTGGTAGATGTGAATATATACTTTGTACCAGGTAGCGTCCAAGCCTATTTGTTACGACCCAGCCGCGTCAAGGCTGAACGCCATCTCCTTTGTACTTGCTGCAAGCGTTCCACAGACAGGTCGTAACAAGCAGAGATCACGTGACTGATTAGTAGCGATAAGCCACAGATCAGGATAGAGCGATCTGGAGTGATCACCCACGGATCACAAGTTATTACACTGATCAATAGTGATTAACCAGAGATTAGTAAAGATCTAATCAGAGGAGAAACAGCTGTGATTAGAAGAAACCACAAGTATATATATGTAGGAGGGAATCAGCTTAACTGGCTTCCTCATGTTTTATTTACCATACCAAACTGTACCTACAGTTAGTTATAAGCTAAATTAAATAAGACCTTATTTAGTACAAGTTGTTCAAAGCTTAGTAACCCTTTTTACATTATTGGATCCTTAACACTCCGCTCCTACGTGAAAACCCCTGAGACCCTTCTACGTACCTGCTACAAGCCGCGCTTGTACCAGGGGGTATAGGCTCATAACAAGAATAAGCAGATTATTATATAAAATATTAATGCAATAACCTAAATTGCTATAAACATTGCCTAGATTATAACAACATAAAATTAGTATAATAAGAATGCCACAATACTGCTAGAAAGATAGTAAAAGAAAAGGGAAAAGTTAACAACTTTTTATAAAGGGGTTATAAGCAAGTTGCAATATAACATCCCCTAAGAAAGTAATAAAAGGATTATTTAAGATTAAGGTTAAAATTAAAAATTAAGAGGTTAAAGTAATAATTAATAGTAATGCATTAATAAACATAATTGCAATAATAACTACTAAAGGAATAAAACTTAATATTAGGGTAAAGCAAGAGCTACACAGTTTATATAAAGCTACTGGACCACAATTTGCGGGACAAGGATAGGTAGATACTAAAACAGAACTTATTTCTTTAATAACGCAAGGGCATACTAAGGAAATCTAATTTAATATTATTAATTTAATTAATTATAATATTATACTTAAAATACCATAATTGCGAAGTTATAACCCGGATATTAATTAAGAAATAGGGGAAATTATATTCTTTAGGTGCAGACATAGCATTGCATAGGACCCCAGAGGAGCAGTAGTGTTACAAACGCTCCTGGCCAAGGACGCGTTGGAGGTAGCCACTACTTGTAGTGCACCAATCGCGTAACACTGAGCGCGTCTCGCAACAGGAGTAAGTGAGAATGTGGCACGGACACCTTAACCATCTCGCAGCGAGATGAGTGAGATCTTACCTCGCAGAGAGTGAGACAACATCTCGCCCTCCTTACTGCAATATTAGTAAGAAGGAAGGCTGTAATGGAGAAGGAATAAATATTTAAGGAACTGGGTCTTAGGCACACTCTTATTCTTCTCCTTACATTTTATTATTATTATTATACCCAGCTATACCTATAGTTAGTTATAAGCTAAATTAAATAAGACCTTATTTATTATTAAGTTGTTTAAAAGCTTAGTAACCCTTTTTATATTACTGGATTTTTAACACTCCGCTTTTATGTAAAAATTTCTAAGACCCTTTTATATACTTGCTATAAGCTGTGCTTATATTAAGGGGTATAAGTTTATAATACAATAAAACACCCTTAAGGATAAGTTAATTAGAATTTACTCCGCGGTTAAAATTTTATATTAAAGCCCTATTAAAGGAAGGCAAAATAGGACAACTTAATAAGTACTTTAGGGAAAAAAGTAAGTTAAAAGAATAGTTATGCTAAATCTAACTCTACTTTTTATTTAAAAAAATTCTAGACAGTTAATAAACTTTAGTAGCTTTATTATACTTAAGAGGATAAGCCCAATACTGGATAAAACCTAAATTAATTTTATATCTTAATAACTTAAAGGACCCTAATAATTTTTTTGTAAAATTCCTTTAATTTAAAAAAAAGCTTAAATAAATTTTTGGGATCTTTAATAAAGTTAAAATAATAAAGTAAGCAATTTAAAATCTAATATAAAAAACTTTAATAGCAGATTACATAACTAAGTTTTAAAAGTATTCTAATAAATTAAAATAAAATAATAAAGTATTATAACTTATATATTAAAAAGGACTTAAGAATAATATTAAAAATAAGCTAATGTGGTATAATAATGCTATTAATATATTGCAAGAATTTATTAACACCTTAATTAAACTGGATAATAAACTTTACGCAAAATATATAAAAAAAATAATCAGCCTTATACATTCCAGTAGGAAGAATAGGAGGAATTACTTAGCATTATAATAATAATAAATTAATAAAAGAAGTTTAATACTCTAATTTTGCGCAAAATAAAAAGGAAAAAAGTGCCTAAATAAAAAAAAAGTGTTATACTTATAAAAACTTAAGGCATATAATAAAAAACTGTTAATCCAAAAATAAGGTAAATTGCAAAAAAGAATTTAATATAACAACCTAAGTTTACTTAAAAAAAAATAAAATTATTATTAATAAATTAATAAGTAATAATAATATTAAAAACTTAAATATTTTTTAATATTAAATAATTAATAATAAATCTAATATAAAGGAAGAAAGTATTTTATAAGAAGAAGTTATTAACCCTATAAATAGTTAAAAAAATTTATAAGTACCCATATACATAATTTAAGGAAAAGAAGCAACTTAAGGGAGACATAAATATTACATGCATTTAGTATTTAAAATAAAGGATTACTTAAATTATTAACTTTTAGGACAGTATTTATTATAAAAATGCAACATCCATAAAGCATATATAAGTATAAAACCTAAATTTTTATTAATTATGTAGGATTAAAAGTAAAGGAATTTTTAATATTTAAAAAAAGTTTATAAACTTTTATAACATCCTAATTATAATTAAATAATTAAATAGGAGGAATGTTAAAATAATGCGTATATAAAATATTAATAAGTAAAAAAATAGAACAAAAAAAAGCTATAATATTAATTCTAATATTTTATAATATGTAAGAAAAAGAATTATAAATTTTACCAAAAATAAGAAGGTAATTATAGCTTACTTAATAAAAAATTCTGCAGAAAAAAAAATATGCCCATATTATAAACTGGGCAATAATATAGCTTAAGGAAGGAGCTAATCCTAATAAGAACTGTGTCTAAAATTACCTTATAAACTATTTATGTGTAAAATAATAAACTGGCTAAGATATATTAGCATTATGTGTGTTAAACACTGCTAAAAGCAAGCGGATTATTATGCGAAATATTAATACAATAACCTAAATTATTATAAATATTGCTTAGATTATAAAAGCATAAAACCAGAATAATAGGAGTGCTATAAAACTGCCAAAAAAATAATAAAAGAAGAAGGAAAAGTTAACAACTTCTTATAAAGGGGTTATAAGTAAGTTGCAATATAATATCCCCTAACAAAGTAATAATAGGATTATTTAAAATTAAGGTTAAAATTAAAAATTAATAGGTTAAAGTAATAATTAATAATAATATATTAATAAACATAATAGCAGCAATAACTACTAAAATAATTAGGCTTAATATTAGGGAAAAGAAAAAGTTATATAACTTATATAAAGCTATTAGACTATAACTTGCAGGATAAAAATAAGTAAATACTAAAACAGAACTTATTTTTATAATTATATAAGGGCACACTAAAGAAATTCAACTTAATATTATAAACCTAATTAAATATAGCATTATACTTAAATTATTATAGTTGCAGAAGCATAACCTAGATATTAATTAGGAAATAAAAAAAATTACATTTTTTAGGTGCAAATACAGCATTATATGGGACCCTAAAGGAGCAGCAAATTGCTTTAAGGATAAAATAAAGATAAGTTATAATATAACTCTAATATTAATAAATAAAAATAATTAAGGAGAATAAACTAAATTTAGTATATTTAACACTTTAATAAAGGTAGAAGGTTAATTAAGGGATAATATAAAGTGTAAAAATGCTAAACTTATAATAATACCTCTTAAATACAAAAAGTATTTGCTACTTTTTAAAAAAGGGAGGGCAGAAAAAGCACTGCCTTTACACTAATTATGGGATTATAAAATAAAATTAAAGCTAAAGAAGCAGCCTACTTTTAGACCTTTATATCCCCAGTTATAAAAAGAACTAAAGATGCTTTAAGAATAGCTAAGAGAAAACCTTAAAAAGGGATTTATCCAAAAATTAGAGTTTTTAGTAAGACACCCCATACTTTTTATTCTTAAGAAGAATAATAAACTGCAATTATATGTTAATTATTAAAAACTTAATACTATTATAATTAAGAATAAGTATTTATTACTTAATGCGGCAGAATTAAAAAACCGCCTAACCAGAGCAAAGTAGCTTATATTATTAGATTAAAAAAATACTTATAATTTTATCCGCATAAAAAAAGGTAAGGAATAAAAAACTGTATTTAGAACAAAATACGGACTATTTAAATCCTTAATAATGCCATTTAGATTAATAAACACACTTACAACCTATTAAGAACAGATTAATAATATATTATAATTATATCTAAACATCTTTATAATTATATATCTTAATAATATATTAATTTATTCTAAGATAAAGGAAGAATATATAAAATATGTAAAGATAATATTAAAATATTTAAGGAAAAGAAATCTTAAATTATTATTAAAAAAGTATATTTTTTACTAAAAATAAATAATATTCTTAGGGTATGTAATAAAAAAAGATTAAATTTAAATAAAACCAAAGAAGGTATAATTAGTCTTAATATAATTAAAGCTAATAAATATTAAGGGGGTTTAAAGTTTTTTGGGATTTATAAATTTTAATTAATAATTTATTTTTAAATATTTTAAGAAAGCAAAATTACTTACAGACTTTATAAAGGGTGAGCAATTATTTAAATAAAAATAGCTATAAAAAAAAGCCTTTAAAATTATTAAAAAAAAGATTATAAAAGACCTAGAATTAATAATCTGCAACTTAAAGTTATTATTAAAGCTTAAAATAAATGCTTTAAATTTTGTAATAAGTACTTACTTATTATAATAAGTAAATAAGAAGTAAAAATTAATAAGATATTACTTAAGAAAAATAACTCCTGCTAAGTTAAATTATAACATCCATAATAAAGAATTGCTAATAATAATAATAGTAATAAAGCACTAAAAAGTGTATATTAAAAAAATACCTA